>JAOXYL010000055.1:556704-568712 GCA_028564955.1 Terapon puta
CACACACACACACACACACACACACGCACAGGAGAACAAGATGAGGCAACCTCCATTCATAGCTCTTCTCAGACTGCAGCACAATGGTCATGGCAGAACACAAGCCTGAGTATGAAACAGAAAACATTTTTATTACAAAACTCACAGGATCTATACCATGTCAATGTTAAACCATCATTACGTGCACAACCAATTCCACATATATGTTCACAGGCCTGCCACAAATTTGGCCATAGATCAATGACAGTTATAACTAAATGTCCCCAAAACGAAAACTTCATAATTAAATACATTTCACAGATTTTTCTGCTTCAGACCAAATTAGACCAGGCCCAGATCAACAACCACTATATTAAGACAGGTATGTTGACGAGATTTTCCCACTTCCAGTTCCAGTTGAACCATTTGTTGAACCTTTATTCTATTTTGAAAAACAAAAAAATAGAGATTTCACAGTTTTTTAATGTCTGAACCACCCTGGAGCTTCCAACCCCTACATTTTACTGTTCACTTTTCTTTTGTCTAGAACAATCTTTTGTTTAGCTTAAGAGGTGAAAGAAAATCTTCATTTGATCTGCAGTCATGATATATTCAGTTCCACTGCTACATGTATTAAGTGGAGGTGACAAAAGGCAAAGATGATGAGGGACAAAAATGAGAATGGCATTGAATGGCAAATAATAATGACAAATACAAACTGAACAGCACAGTGAAGCAATAAAACTCTCTCCTTGGGGGTCTTACACATCCTGTTTCCACCCTTCCTGGTTTGACCTCTAAACTGGTTTTACATAACCTGGATAAACTACCATAACCATAACAACAGGGTTGAAACTATGAAAATAAGACACAAGTTTCAAGTAGTTCTCTTTGCATTTAATTTTTTTTTTCAAAAATATAAGACCAGTCAGTACAGCCATAGCATCACTGCAGCTTCTCTTTCACTGTGTTTTATTTCAACATGCAGGCTTACACTCAGTCTTTTCTTGATTTCATTTATCTAGATCAAATAGTGTCACTTTGGATCTGCACTTAGCCAAATACTAAATGTACCACATGGTTTTCACCACCAGGCAGTGCCTCTGAGTAATTTTTTATTGTTCAGTTGCTGTTAATTGCACTTGCAACAAAAAGTGTTGTTGCAAGTATTTTTACCAGCGGCAAGAAAATAATGCATGTACAGGATATATTAGAGCTCTGCACCACAGAGATTCCTCTGTGAGGTCAGGTTAAAATAATTCACATGCAGTACATTCATTGTTGATTGGATTCTACACCTAAAAATCTAGGGTGCTACCAGACTAATTTTTCAATTGTTAGGATTTATTAACCTTTATTAACTCTAGACCAGTCCATCACAGTAAATTTCACCACAACACTGCAAACTACAGTTCCATAGCCTGCACATGTCCAGTTTTTCTCACAGGTTATTATCAAGGACAGGTCATCATATGACACTTAATATAACCTCAACAGCACAGCATATCGTCACTATCTAGCCTATAAAAAATCCAAAATGAATGACATTTCTTATGAAGGGTACATTTCTTCCAGTTTATCGGATACTTTTTGCTGAGCTCTCCTTATCCTCATCTTTCTCTTCTTTCCTCTCTTTCTTACATCAGTGAGAGTGACATTATCATACGTTAATATGAATAAGGTACTTTGTAACTCTGGAATAGAGCTTTAACACACTATGATGTCCATGTATACCAACTGTGTACTCCTGGAGCAAGAACCCTGATCAGCCAGTAGGATTCACTGCTGCAGTGTTATGATCCTTCACTTGTTTTCCATCCATGAAAACTGCTAGCTGTATTCGTTGAGTGCACCTGTTCCACCCCATGCACTCATACTTCAATATATTCTTTGAATTTTCTCTCCTGTTAGCTGTGGATCACTTCTTCATGTCTGGCATAGACAGTTGGTATTACTGAGCGCTGCTGCTGTCTACAGCGACAAAATCAATAATTCTGTTCCAACACATTATGACTAATGGCAAAAATGATTATGTATGTGTGTGTGTATGTGTGTGTGTGTGTGTGTGTGTGAGCTTTTGTGTCAGAGGAGAGTGTATTTATGTGGGTGTGTGAATGTGAATACTAAATAGCTTGTAAATGTCAACTCTCTGTACTAGTCTTTTAATGACAGACCTGATATGAACTCTTTCACGTCATTTAAGAGGATGGTAGTGGGTACTCTTACACATTTCCCCAGTCGCAAAATTCCTGAAATATGTGTTTATTTTGTTTTTGTTGTTGTTATTCAAAATTATTCTTTCTGATTTACAAGTTCATGACGCTAATAAGAAATACATGCTTCTTTGCTGCATGTATAAAAGCTCTTGTGAGTGTATAATTAGCATAAATGATAATCTATAATGTCTTGTAATTTTTCACAGTGTTTATGTGTTTATCAAAAAAAAAACTGTTATATGACACAGGGTCGTTGTGTTCAACACACTGAAATGAAATCCAACTGAGCCTGAATCAGACCTTTTGCAAAATTTCCAATTCCAAGGCAAACATACAATTCAGCATAAGTTTCTTCTAAAAAAAGGAATGATTAATAAAATCTAAAGAAGGCAGGTATGCTGACTTTTTATGAAATGCTCCAAAATAACTAAAATAACTCCTTACCACCAGAACACAAATAAGGGTGACAAGCGAAGGCCCACTAGACCCAACATTTCATGTGAAAAAAAAAAAAAAAACCTTTTTGCTTCATCCCTGTGAACTTCACTGGGACATTTGAAAGTCTTCAGGGGGTGAGCATTTTCCATTCCACTAGATAATGGCACATTCCTGTAAAGCAACCCTTAAGATAAAATGTCATCTTTTCACACAGGTAATATCACACACATGCATGTACCCAGACAAATACAGCTAGCAAACTTTCTTTGTATACATCTTTTATTGTTGCACACGCTAATCTCTTTAGTACTTGCATGAGGAATACAAAGTGAAAAGTCCCCACACATTTAGTGATAGAGGCCTACTAAATCCCCAAAAGGGGTTTTCACTGAATGTTAAACATCAGCAAGCAATTCTTGAGATTTGTAAGCTATACTTTAACAATGAAGCATACAAACATGGATTCTAAAACAATGCTCTTTAAGGTCAGGAAAGTACCAGACTCTTAGAAGATTCTTTTCAGAGTAGCTGGAAATATGAAGGCTTTGTAAATACTGATAAACATTTCTTTAATTAAATTAGTAGATAACAGTGTTTTTAAGAAGGAACCACAAAGGAAAGTGCTTTAAAATGCCCTCTTAGATAAAAAAAAAAAGACAGAATTTCTGATTGGAAAATAAAAGTTCGGAAAATAAATCCATAATTTGATTGAACGTTAAAAAGATTTTTATGTGAATATACGGTAGCTTCACTCTGTATAAGTAAACATTTACTTATATTGCTTTGTTATAAAGAATAAAATACTTGAATTTGTGGAAACATATTGTTATTTTAAATGTCTAAAACGCTGATGTAACATTTCAGACAATGGCCATCCTTTTTCCAAATAATGTCATTGGTTCTCTAGAACCTTGTGATACCACTGTTCAAAAATACCTGTACTTATTGGATTGTCCTACTGTAGGTCATACAGAATAATGTGGAGCTAGTTCAGGCAGACAGTTCAGAATACTGTAATAAATACTTTTTTAGATTGTGCTGATTTATGCCCATCCAGCTCACCCTGAAATATCATTTGCAGTCAAAACATCATAGTATTAAAATACATTTAATATACATTGAGCTATTATTTGCTTTATGAAGACATACAATAACATCAAAATATGTTTTTAAATCAGATTTACATTTATAATTTCAAGAAAAGTTCAACAATACATGTGTGTAACACCAAAATGATCATTTCTTTATATAGGGTTGGTTCAGATTTTTTCATGTCTGTCCTTTTACAATAGTCACATGTCACTGTTACTGTATTTTATTATCAGAGTTATTCGTCACAGTAATCATTCCTCCTGCCCATACTGGCCATGAAGTACTCACTTCACGATAACCTAAATTAAGCCATATCTCCAGTGTAAGAGGACAGCGATGCAGAAAACTCAATTCAAAGGTGAAACAGACTTTAACACAAGACAAATATACAACACTACAAATCGCATTATATTAGCAATAAACTTGCACTCAGTGGAGCATTTGATTTGTCTGAGACTGTCACACTGCTGAGGTCTTATTAGTTTCAGCTGAAGTGTCTGACAGTGACCAGTGACTCTGTCAGTGTTCATATGGCATGTGTTAAGTATTAAGATTCTTTACTATTATCCGTACAAATAAAACCAAATCAGGAATCAAGGAATAACACTTTTTACACTGGCAGTTCTTTGCTGGAAATTTTAAATGGTTCTTCCATAGGCAAGGGATAATCCACAAAGAGACATGCAATTATTGAAATTCAATGCATAACACATAAAGTTATAAACCTCTGAGTGAATTACTTTTGATACCTGCACTGGTCAGATATCAGTCATCCATACTATTACCACTGCCATGGTTCAAAAGATTTAGATTATTATTTATCTCTAATTACATTTAATAGAATGTGTGTGTTGGCACTGTCTTTGTGAGTCTCGTAATAAACATTATTTTACTAGTCCAACAGGTAGTAGAGACTGTACCCTCATAGCTGTGAGTTTTCAGAAGTGATCAGAATAAATCAGAGACGTGTGTGTATCTGAAAACAATGCACGCCCTGTGGTCAGAATCAAGTGTTATCTATGTGGTACAGTATAATCCTGTGTCTATCAGTTCTGTATAGACGTTGTCTAAACTAATGTGGCAACAAACATTCTCATTGTCTTGCTAGTTTTGCCCAAAGCATTACATAAGCAGAGAGTTGTGTCACAACATGAAACAAACAATTGCAACGTTGCATCTAACTTGAACGAGTATAACACTAACAACCAGCTATATGTTACAACTGTTGACTTGTTCCTGTTCAGTCGTTTTTTGTAAACTCGCCTGCCTCCCAACGTAAAGCCATGGCACTCTTGCGTCTTCCTCCTGTGTAGACCTCTGGAAACTGAGAAAGACAGCTAATTGTTTACCTGCTTTCAAAGCACCTCCTCCACCTCCTTCACTTCCACCTCCTCTCTCTGGTTATCAGACTGAAGGTGGAATAAGCAAATCAGTTTTGCATAATAATATTGCTGTTCAGACATTTGAAGCTACATTCTGTCACAATATTTTTCTTTTTATAAATTAAAACAGGTCAAAGATTGATACTGATCAAAATGATAAATACTAGTAATACCAATATTTTTTGTCATGTATAATGGAAAACATAAAGTATATGAAATTATATTTATTGATGGTTTCTTTTAAAGAAGAAAATGTCAGGAGCTTACTCTGTGATCACATGATAAAGCACAGCGATCCATCCTGTGGGCTGTTTTCATTGGCGATGATGGCGATGACTTACACTTTACTGGTACATCAACTAATAGCAAAGACCAACGAGACAACAAGGTCAACATTAGCTTAAAAGTATACATACCAAGTGTGTACATGGTGTCAATACTACTACTACTACTACCAATAACAGTAATAATAATAATAATAATAATAATAATAATAATAATAATAATAATAATAGTGCTCTGCAGCCAGCATTTTGCAGACATACCTGAATTGTCGAATGCCAAAGTGTCCATGTGATTTGGTAACATCCTTTCTGTATTGAGCCTGTCTTTACCATACAGATTTGCCCTCTCTTTCCTTAGCTCTTCCTCCCTCTGTTTCACCATCTTAATCTCTTCATCCACCAGTGATATTGTGCTTCTTGAACGCAGCTTGAAAAAGGGGTTGTTCAGGAACATTTTTTCCTGGGGCTGCTCACAGGCTTTGCTGAGGGAGAACTCAGAGGCGCTGCGAATAATCAGATTGGATGTCTCTAGGATGATGAGGTTGGAGCCGCTGTCCTCGGATCGCCACTCACTGGACCGAGCTGCCACACTATCTTTACCATGTCTGGGGCTGGAGTTGAAATCATTGGTGGGGTCGAGAATGATGACATTGTTTGCTGACACTTCATGCTTCAGAGGTTCTTTAGTGGGTGATGAGGTAATGATGAATGATGGTGTAAGTGGAGTGCTGATGGATCTGGGCATACTTCGTGATGGATTGCAGTCAGTTGATTTGCCCATCCTGGAGAAGCCCCTCTCTCTCTTGAAGTTTTCCTCCCTCACCATTGATATGCGAATCTCTCTTTCAACTGGTGTTTCTGGCTCATCGCAAGGGGACCTGTAACTGGAATCATCCAGGCCAGAATCCTCTGAGCAAGGGCTGAACTGAGTGTGAGAATAATCTGCACCCAAATTTAAGTTCTCCAGTTCATGTGCTTTCTTCTGTGTCCTTTCAATATTGCGGACCGGTGTGTACATCAGGCTGTGGCTGCCATGGAAACTGGGCTGCTTAGTGGTAGGGACGACAATTTTGTTTGTGGTTTGCTCCTCCATTTCTCTCCACTGTTTACGAGCCAGCTGGAAGTCCACATGCTCCGTGCTGACATTCTCGCTCTTGGTCTCCTGTATCACACAGAAGTCTTTAGGTAGTTTCTTGTTTGAATCTGCATTTATATTCTGTTGGTGGTTGGTGTGGTTATGATTGGCATCTCTACCATTTTCACTCTCATCTTCAGAGATTTTGGACAAACCTTGTAGGCCTAAAAGGTTGTATTTAACCTCTTGTGGAGGGGTGGGAAGAGAAACGATGTCCTCTGGTTGTTCCAGAACTTCTTCCGCTTGTGGAACCTCAAAACTGACCTCTTCAAAGTTGATATTGTCTTGTTCTTCAAAGTCTGCCACCTCAACCTTCTGCACAAAGAGCTCCTGGGCACTCAACTGAAGACTGTCCAAATATGAATCATCATCTTCTTTATTTATAGAGGACGAAAATATTGCTCTCCATTTTTCATCTGTCTCACTATCAGATGAAGTTGCTGCAATTTCAACTCTTAGGCATTCTTCCATTTCTTCAGGGTCAAGGTCATGGCAAGACTCATTGGACACATCTGATATTGCGTCTTCTCGAATGCACTGCTCTAATATTGACTCCTTTGTAATGGCTGGTTCAAATATAATGTCATTGGTCTCTGTGTCTTCTGCCATATTTTGATAGCCATTGTCTTCAGGATTGAGCTCAAGGTCCTCAGCCTCTGGCTCTGGCTCAGGGTATAATTCTAGCCCAGAGTATTGATCCATCTCAGGGAAGTGGTCTTGGTCAGGATCTTGTTCTGGCTCAGGGTAGTGCCCCGGCTCAAAGTCTCCCTCTGACTCATGGGCTTCCTCTGACTCACGGGCTTCCTCTGGCTCAGGGTCTTCCTCTGGCTCACCACTTTGCTCTGGCTCATGGTCTTGCTCTGGCTCAGGATACTGCTCTGGCTCAGTGACCTGTTCTTGTTCAGGATCCTCTTCTGGTGTGTCCTGTCTCTTACGATGGGCCTCGTTCTCATAAACACTGTCAGCACTGGAGAGCGTGTCCGACACAGACGAGGTGACTGACTCATTCCTGTTAAGCTCGTCATGCCCTGGTTCTAATAACAAATCTTCCTTTTGATCCTGACAAGGCACTGCAGTGCAAACACCGCCTGTAGAGGAGTCAGGCTTTTGAGTCTCATCTGTGTGGGTTGACATGTCAGTTAATAATTTCCCAAGCATCGTATTTCCCCCTGGAGAATCTGATGAGTCCGTCTCTAAATAAACTTGCTCATCATATGCACTGAAATCCTTTTCCTTCTCAGGTGAAGCAGCCACAGCGACTTCCACTTCACAGTCCATCGCCAGCTCTGATTGTTCAGTGGTTTCCATGGTGACAGAGAAGGAGTTGTGATTCTCAGTTGTGCTGCAACCTTCGTTCAGTTCTTTTCCATCTGCCTCTCTATTCACCAAGGTGGCTTTCTGAGAAAAGAGAAAAATAAGCAAAAGAGAATTTATTTTCGTGGAGGAAGAAAGGGAAGGGTTAGTTTGCTAAATTGGGCATAGGAATCTCAGCATTTACATAGTATCCTATACCATGACATTTTCTTATTAACCCTGTCTTCTCCCAGTGTATACCTGTATTTTAAAAATCCCAAAAGTTCATTCTGTGAATTTGCCTGCGTGACATCCCCCCAAATAATCACCAAAGATATCATCATGATAAGAGTTTATGAACTGCTTGAATTATTAGTTAGTGAACGTGTTAATCTGTTAATGTTGTTCATGTTTTGTGCGGTATATTTATTGCGAAATAACAGCAGAAAAACACTTGTGATCCTCACACATAATACCCTGAACTGTCTGTTAAATGTCTGATTCTGTCTGTTGCAATTATAAATGTCTCTCTATGGATATATCTAGCGATGGATGGATCACAATGATCGTGTCCTTGTTGTCATGATTAACACTACAGACAAGAACACTGGACCGGCTTAACAACACTTTCAGGATGTTATTGTGAATGTAATCACACCAGCGTGACTTTGGCAATTCCTCCTGATCAAGTCTTGAAGTGAAGTGAGGACACTAAAGTTGTTGATGAACAGTACTTAAATGTTCTGTGCCAGGCGGGGAAACACTTTCAGATGTATCTGTGGATGGATGGGGGGTGGTGGTGATGATGCTGTGTTTGTCTGAAGGTCTCTACGCTGTTTGTGCTAATCGTTGCTGTGCTGAGTTCATGTTTCTCTAAGTGGGTTATGAGCAGAAAGAGAGGACGCACATCAAAGGCAGCTGAATTAGATGTCATTATATGTGTTCTTATGTAAGACTAAGCGGCTGGGTCTGTCTCCCACACACTACTGGAGTGTCCCTGCAAAATGATTAGCTAAGCCCCACAATCCCTGTGTTCACAAGTGCATGCACACAGAAATTTTGATTATTTCTAGTTATTGTGAGGAACCTCATTGGCTATATTCACTGATTCATTTGAATTTTAGGGGGATTCTAGAAATAAATAGTTTGATGTGTTGCAAGTGTTATAGTTCAGGAAGACAGTTCAGAATACTGTAATAAATATTTTTTTAGATTGTGCTGATTTATGCCCAAAGGATAAAAGGATTTGTGAATTTCATTTTCTTTTACACTTTCTTATCATAAGAATGTGCACTGGTTTGCTAACTTCACAGGTCCTCACATTAGCGTCCCAATATTTTTATGATTTGAAATACTAATACCAACTGATTTTTTTTGTTTGTTTGTTTGTGTTTAGTCCACAGGCAAGTATCAGGTGACCACCATTTGTCTCCCATTTCATTTTAGACAGCACCTAAATAAAATGAAGTACAGAAAAGCTTTAATGAAGGAGAGCCCTAAAAAAAAGCTGGTATTTGTTCATTCTGCAGATATGCACTGGTACTGATACTGATATCACAGGGAAGTAAACAAATTGTGTGGCAGATATATTTTTTACCGAATGGTGGACTAATTAGACAGAAGATACAACACAACACAATACCATCTGAGTGACTGTGAAATTCTGGGATAAATGCTAAATATTCTTTCATCAACACCAAATATTTGTGTTATCGTAGTGGTATTTTGCGGCTGTGTCATTGTCCCACTCAATGGGGAGTTCTGGTTGATTTCATCTTGCCCTGCAGCTGATGTCATGAGCTCCTGCTGCCAAGTGTGGAGCCAGCAGCTCACCAGGCCTGTGAGTTCTTTTCACTCTAAAGCTCAGAGTATTTAACAGGATACCCACGACTGCTGACTCCAAACATCAAATACTGCCAGTGCCCGGCCGCTCTCCACCAAGTTTCTAATCCGATTGCCTTCCTCTTTCTTGTTATCTCTCTTTGGAACAGTCACAGCAGGCACATTCCTGTCATTAAGTTGGCTCCTGCATAATGTGACCAAGCAGAGTCAAACCAGAAACCACAGCCACAGTGGCCATTGTGGCAATGCTTAAATGAACTTAAAATCAATATAATCTTCTTGCTGTCTGAATTACTAATTATTGTACTTTGCACAGACTGATTGTGCAAGTTAACAGCAGCATCAGGAATTATTCAAAGGTTAAAAAAAAACAACACTTTGTCATTTTTTAGTACTTGCCACAAGTACTAAAAAATGACACAGAGTCATCCCGTTTCACAACATATAATTCTGCAGTCATTGCATTTATTGGTGAGTAATCTCTACAGGGGAAGTGATTAATCAAAAAGAATAAAATAAAGGGACTCATGACCAAAATATATGATATTCTCTTTCCAACTCTGTCTCCTGGAAATTATGTTTATGAACTATTAATCAATTTCCGCCTGCATCTCCTGAAGATGGGTAGTTATCCTAATCTGATGGTACATGGCTACCAATACCAATACCAGCTCTTATAAGAGTTTTAGAGTTAGATGTGGCTCTCGTTGTTGAAATACCAATGAACTCATTGGCAAGCTTTAAATGATCTATGCATGTTTATTGTACAGTTCTATCAGGTGATTGGGAGGCAGCCCTGGTTACTTTAACCACTTTGTGAAGTTGTCTAGGAGGAACACTGTCAATGGATGGATGGTTTGCCCAAGGTACCACCCTAAACCTCATTAACTATGTGAACAGATGCAAGTTAAAAATGTACAGGACAAGGGTATTAGCATTGCAAAGACTTGTCTTGTTCTTCTTCCCCTGCCACTTCGGGCAATGTATGGTGGTCCTTCCTTTATGGTGTGGCAAGACTGATTTGAACTATTAAAATGAAGCTCCTGTGTGAAAATCTACGAAGTTGTATAAACTACACCTCCTGAAGCTCCACAAGATCACTCTTGTAGGTATGTTTTCTGGGTAGCAGAGTTGTTGTTGTTGTTGTATTGCATCTGTGTCCCTCATTTTGATCCTGCTATGGAATAGCAACCATTCGCTAAACAAAGTGATAAAAACAGACTAGAAGACGACAAGAGATTGAGATTGTATGAGAAGTGGCATGGGCGGCTAAAGTTTACTGAAGTTTATATGTGTATATGCTGAATATGGCCATCGCTCATCTAACTGCAGAACTAAAAGCTAGAAGAATGTATTAGCCTGGTGAACCCAACCGAATTTGTGAAGAAAATAGACCTTTTCAAAGTTTTCCTGGCAAGTCCCACCATCCTCCAGCTTGTACTCCTACTCAGCATTGTCATTTGTCTTACAAAATGGTGCTACATTTGAATAACTAATGAAACATGTTTTCTGCTCTTAGTGGTTGTGCTGTGTGTATCCATCAAGTAGTGGTGTAACCAGATGAGAAAGAAGCGTAAGTCCAGTGCATAGTTGCTTTTTAAGAGGTTGGTCTGCGCACACTTGGCTATCATCATCACCCCCAAAAAGTGAGTGTCTTATGTATGGTAGATTACTAATGTAGTTTTTTTAGGAAGTTTTTATCTGACGTCCCACTGTTGACTGACATGTTGAGAACAAAAGCTAAGTTAATTTGGTCTTCACACTCTAAGAATGCATTGGAATATTTAAGCATTGTTGTGTGTGTGTTGTTGGCCACAACTTCACCAGCTGCTATCTACAGGTAGATGCCAGTGTGGGTGAGGATAGACTGTCCTGTAACTTTCTCCCTATCTCCCTTAAACTTCTAAAGGTATCAGCTGAACTACTCAGTAGTATAGAAGGAGGTATTGGTACAAAAACTTGACCAGAGATTGATGAGGCAGGCATTGTTCATGCAGCCTTACAATTTGGACATTCAACATATCAACAGTGCTGATAATATCATTAAAAATGCACTGACTTGTGCACTGTTAAATCTTTAATTCCAAGTTGCTGACTGCTTTTCATTTCCTTGCTGTCCTTTGTCCTCCTTAAATTTCTCCTGTGGTAAAACACTTTCTAGGCTTGTGGGGTGAAGCGATGTGCTGATCCAGTTTCTTTGGCTCATTACTGGACTCTGAACTTCCTGACAGGCAGACCCATGGCTGTGTGGACCTGTACACCCAGAGATGTAGGAAGAAGGCCAACAGGATCCCAGTCCTGTTGGCCACCCCTGACCACACTGCAGCGTTCACGCCTACACTAACAG
>JAOXYL010000055.1:579321-589552 GCA_028564955.1 Terapon puta
TCCACCAGATTTGGGAACTTAGCTGCAGGAATTTTATCATAACTCAGGTAGGAGTACTCGTAGCAATGAGCAGCATAGCAAAAATGTCAAATATGCAGTTATCTGGCCACGTTCTACTCTTTTCTGGCTGTCTGACAACGGTGAGAAAACATTAGCCCTGAGTTAAAACTTTTGTACATTGGCTTGATTTTTTTAAATTTTATTTTAATTTTGGTATTACACTTACTTGTTGCTTAATACTTAATTGACCCAGTGTATACATTGGGTGTACAAAAACAACCATTTGGCCACTTTTGTGCTCTTATGGACAAGCTGGAATAAACATTCGCTGTGATCTAATATAGAAAATATGAAAACACCTGTTACACCAACAAATAGGTTTAGCCTACAAAATTAGTGGGTTGTGTGAACATGGTGGCCTGAGATGGAGTCAGACTCCTGACCTGAATCATTGCTTCGTCCTGGATGTGCATCACACGTGATGTACCCCAATGAGAAGTGAACCTCTGTTGTAACCTTGAAATGTAAAGGTCAAACAAGACACCTCACTAACCCCAAATACTGCTTTGTAGTTCAGGCCTCTGAGAAGCTGTTAACAGCTCTCACTGATCTGTTAACAGTTATAAAGAGCAAAGATTTAATGCTACACTAACACAGGTAGCTCACAGGTAACATTTAGTCATGTTAACATTTTAACAAAGTTATTCATTTCTCTAACAACAGCTGATTCCACACAATCAAGTATAAGTATAAAGTAAACATACAAAATGTTCACAACCAGGGGAAGTGCTCATCTTAGTAACGTTATCTCAAGAAAAATCCAGCAAACCAGCTATGTTACAATCGAACAGTGAACAACAAACCGTGAAGTCCAGCCAACAACACAGCAGTAACATTAGTCACATCCTGGACAGAAACATTGAACGCCAACCAACCACACAATCAGCCAAATTCTTACCAACACCAATCGTCTCCAAAGACCGAGCAGTCTCACTTAATGTTACATGTTCAGCTTATCTAGTTCATCCAAAATTAGCCATCTGGAGTCGTGCAATAAGTCATCAACTTATTAATGTCAATTCTTGTCGGCTTACCTTTGTGTTACACACAAATAAACTAGGTCTTGATCAGTTAAAGTAATCCAGTCAGAAAAAGAAGATTTACATTTTATTAGTTCAGGTCAAGCCTGTAAGTTTGCAAAACCATCATTTCTGCATTTTAACTGCTTTGAAAAAAACAAACAAAACTAAATTGCCATAAATCCACTACAAAGGCATTATGGCACAAAGTAAGCCTTTAAAAAACATAATTTATTAAACTCCTCATTTATAGATAGCTCAACTGCTTCAGCTTCTTCTCTAATAATCAAAATAGACACAATGCCAGTGTAGAGGGGCAGGAACTACTCTAAAGTTACAGTTTGTTGTAAATTTAGTAATTATTAGTTAGAAAGTGAATCACTCATAAAGAATATACTTATTTATTTTGTTTCCAAATAAACAATCAAGGATTATTGACTTTATAATAAGCCATTATATATATGCTAGAAAGGCATTTATAAAGGCCTCCTCCACCACAATGATCCGTTAATACACGTGGTCTACATGTGTCCTATCAAGAGGTCCTCTTCTTGAATTAAAGAGACAAGGCCAAGCCGCAAAAGGGATTCAAATTCTGTCAGCTTGCAAGGTGTTTTATGTTGAACAGTGTTTCACACACTATTGTAGAAGTGTATAAAGAAAGGCTCCACTTCTTCTTTTGTACAATTTTAGATAGTAGTACCAAAAAATGTGAGCTTGATCAGGCTTTGACACTCCCCATGCCTGTGCTGATATGGCTGTGTAAGGATACTAATTTACCAGAAGGGGGCAATAAAGCTTTCTGATTCAACTCGGCAAAATGGCTGATAGGCACAATGGTGAAGCACAGGCGTGTCGCGATAAGGCTTTTTGAAAGAATTCACACAGAATATGCATTCAGGGTCAGGCTAAGGCACTGTAGGTTGGATTGGCAGGTTATGTATTCACACATAAGATACATTGAAACCTACGGACCATGGGAAAACATGGTGAATGACTAAAATGAAAGAGACAGAAAGAATGAATGACCTAATATATTCACTGAATTCTATTTTTCTAGCATCCCCTCTTTAACAACCCAGTTTCTCAACCCATCTCATTGGCTTATCTTCCTGTTGACCAGAGCTTCATCTTCTCGATGTCAATGCTGCCTGAGTCTGCAGACTCGTTCGCCCCCTGTTCCTGCAGGTAGGGACTGTGCTTCCCAGGCTTGTGGATGAACGTCGGCTTGTGGAGCCCCAAATCATCCCACTTTGTGTAGGCGTCTTCAATAACATCTCCGCAGCCTGTGACTTTGGCCACGCCCACTTTGGGTTGGAACACTTTGCTCTTGTATCCCTCTGGGTGGTAGGAGAGACACTCCTCCCCTTCACTTTCAGCCTTGGCATTTTGGGCCTGGTCATCATCCTCATCACTGTTGCCTATGATCACCAGCTCAGCCTGGATGTCGTCCTCCTCATCCTCATCCTCGGCGTTCTCGTAGCCCATGAAGATCATGGTGACGTATTCTGACTGGAGCTTCTCCGGCAGAGTGTTGACAAGGTTCAGAGAGGCGACGCTCTCTGCACAGGAGTGTGAGTTAAAATCACCTGAGCTCTCAATCAAGGCATCAGTTTCTAAATCGGACTTGTGGCTAGCGAGTGAGGGACTACAGACATCGACAGCTCTGTAGACTGGTTGCATGGGTGTGGGCATTCCCTCTGACCTGGCGGTGACCGAGACGAGAGCTGCTGGGTTGGGAATGCTCGTGTCTGCGTTGCTGTTGGTGACCCCCTGTGGAGTCGTGACCCCACACTGAGGCTGTGAAAGTGAATGCCTGTCACTCTTGGATTGTCTTGGAATGTCAAAGTAAGGCAGCTTGGTTTCCTCTCCGTGTCTTTGGACTCTTGATGTGGAGTCTTGTTGGATGAGGGTGGGGCTGGGTGTCTCACTCCAGGCTTTACATGCTTCCAGGTCATGGCTTTGCTGGTTTTCTCTGATGACCTGAGCTCCGTTTCTGGGAGAGACTGTGTTGTGGAAGGGGCTGGGTATTGGAGTTTGCCTTGGCGTCTTATTTGGTGTCCTGGGTGTTGAAGGCCTGCTACTCCCCGTGTAGGGCACAGAGTAGACCGGCTGATGGTACTGCACCTCAGTGGGCACATTCTTATCTGTGGCCTGATGCAGTAACTCCTCTACCTCTGTGGGTGTCATCTCTCCAACTGCTTCATTGTGCAATATGCTCCCATCCGGGTGCAGTGCATATACAGACTTGCGTCCATCATCGTACACCTTTAATCCCCTCTCGTGGATTGACTCTGGGGTGATGGTTGCTGTAGACACCACCTGACTTTTGCCTGTTCTCTTATCATGCTCAACACTAATTTCCATTGCAAATGTAGCTGGAAAGAAAGAGAAGGCTGAGATGAAGGTCTTTGGACAAACAAATATGGTTAAATGATGATTAACTGAGATCTATGTAAGGCAATGGCATGTTAATCACATTGTCATTTATATATATTATATAGTATATTGCATCAAATTAGAGATGAGACAACTGATTGATTAATTGATTGAAAAATACAAAACATCCATTTTTGACATGTAGACAAAGATAATAATGCTTATTAGACCCTAGGTTTAGTGTATGTGTGCCCTGGGAAATATGAAAAGGGGTTCCTTGTACATTTTCCAGCAGTGTGCATCTAAGATGAGCTCAGGTATTCTCAGGTTAACTAAACTTCAGGAAGAAAGAAGACTGGAGCACAGATTGATTTAAAGCCATAAATACTGCAACTAATGTACTCAAAGCATGCTTTGTACTATCACAGGACACCATGCAAAAGTTCACAGAGATGTCCACATTAAGCCAGCTCACACATCTTTTTTTCTGTCTGTCGGCCCCCCATCCTTATGAAAATGTAATTTTCTTTTTCTGTTGAACTGATATTTTGCTGCAGTGGTGCAGTTTGGGACATGATGACATTACTATTCCTTGCTCATTTCGGTATCTGACCACAGACACTGAAAAATACGAAAAAGAACAACGATATTGTGAAATCTGCTCTGTGTCTGACAGTGTCTAAAGAGAGCTGCAAGACAGTGAAGAGGAAGAGAAGCATTCAGGTCACTCAGCTGAGTAACTGCTGTGTGTAGATTAGTCACAGGCAGGGTTAGTGTGTAAAACTTACTCTTTTCTGTGTTTTATTTTCTATTTTTAAACATCAATATAGCTAATTATATGGTATATATAAATACATTTTAACTTGTATTTATGTTGATTTTGTTGAACCATGAAGTGATGTTCATTAGTTGGTTGTCTTTTCCTTTTCTTAACCAGATCTGGAGGTTTTTTTGCCAGCTAAGAAGAACTGATTTAACTGTGTTTATGTTGTTTAGGTGTTTCTAACATGAAAACACTAGCGTGGAAATAAATAATTGTCCCACAGAAAATGGGGCATTAAAATGCCTTGATTCTGTTCAATCTAAACTCTTATGACAAATATACACATATTCCACGATGTCTCTATGTGTGTCTGCCTCATATCCTTTGAGGACATAGTAGTGTCAAATCATACAGATGTTTTCACTTCAGAAAGCTGCAGATCAGTCAGCGTGCTCCACTCTTCTTTCCCTCTGATGAAAACTTTGCTCTCTCTGATGTACGAGTTCAGCAGAGTTCCACAATGGTTGGCATGGGAATGTTCTGTTCTCCTCAAAGTGAAATCTAATTGCTTCATAATTTGCATCCTGGTGAAATGTAAAATTACAGCTTTTAAAATAGCACAATGGGACCGGGAGGCGTTTTCTGTCGGAGCAGCCAGTCTTAAGACGACAGCTATGCCTCAAGAGCACAAAATGGATGTCTGCATGACCGTGGAGCTGAGAGACGGAGCTGTGAAATTTCTGGTCGGGTTTGAATTATACTTCCTCTCCATCCCATTATATAGCACTAGGCTTGTATCACATTTTCAGAAGCTTATAATGACAGTTATATTATCAATCAGCAAAGCAGAAACAGTTTTCAGCATATGCACTAGTTATAAAATGTCTGTACCTTTCTTTGGTTCCACACTAGCAGGCTCAAGTATTGGAGGAGTTTTTGCTGGTGTCAGTGGGATGAATGATGGGATATCTGAGAGTGGTGAGGGGGCATGATTTGTCACATCTGAGGAGAAAAAAATGGCAAGTCACATACAAGACAACAACATAAAAACCTAGTGTATCATTATACCAAAGTGTCAAAGCATTATGTTATATCATTATATTATGATATCATGGCTAAAGAACAGGTTATCTATTTATCACAAAGGGTTACGCTTTTAAGCCCATTATCCCAAGATAAGATGCAATAACAATTCATCAGTCTCATGGAAGTTACGAAGCTGGAGTCAGGTGTCACGGTTAACCTATCTTAGCATAAAGACACAGGCAGCCTGATTGACCAAAGTTCAAAATCACACTTACTTTCACTTCTGAAGTGCAAACATGAACATCTTGTACATAAACAGAGATGTGAAAGTGACTCGGCAAATGGTAAGATAGAATATATTTCTTCAAGAAATAGTTTCAAATTGGTCACTCTGCCTCAAGCCACTAATTGATGTTTTTACATCACAATGATACACGGTGTATTATTTGGGTGTTGGCATGTGTGTTTTCAATTTTTAAACAGAGCCAGGTTAGATGCCACAAGTGTTTATACTAAGATAGGCTAATAACATTTTAATCCAGCTGCTTAAAACACAGACATGAGAGTCATATCCATCAGAAAAAGGAAATAAGTTGGTGGGCTTTTTTGCCCACAATGGTGAACTTTTTTAAATCACTATTTAGAGAGAGAATTTTTTTTGTGGTCATGAGAACGTCATGAATAATTTGAGGTTGTGTTATTTATGGCATATCCAATAGTCTCTAAACAGAGGGGAACAAAAAATGCATTAGGCTTAACAATCTCATTATGGAACAATTTGATATCTCCACATTATTACATTTTGAATTCTAATTTTCAATCATTATCTTGGTATAACAAGAAAATGCGGAAAATAAAATTAGCAAAAATGAGCAGCCATTATTAGTGTCCGTGCCAGAATGATAAATTATAGGTTAAACTGTTAGTATGTCAACGATGAATTAAACATCACAGCTAACTAAATGACTAACATTCACGTTTTGTTGATAATATGAATAATGTTAAATAATTTCACATCTATCAAGGTGTTACAGTCGACTCTTACATATCATTTTAGTTCAGACACACCAAATAAGTTAGAGAAAAGGAAACAGAAATGTAAATGCAATTTAACCAACCACAACACACCAAAATGCTACAAAAGTGTTTACCTGCCTGGAACTCTGCGTTTAGCTCCTACATGTGAAGACAGAGTAGTTGAGGGTCAAAGTGGTGAGAGAAGCAGGAAGTCAACATCTCAGCAGCGCAACAGATTAGTGGTGTTTAGTATCAGCATCCAACACTATGTCACATTCAACTCACAGTTCATTTTCTTTGTGTTTAGACTTGAAGACAGGCAGCAACCAAAAAACAAATCATGCATATTAGTCCTTGTACACCGCACGCCCATGTGAGCAATCCATGTACCTGCCACCCTATTCACTCAAAGCAGCCTCGTGTGAACCGTAGACCACCCACACAGTCCCCAGTTAGTCCATCTCACAGCCACAGGCAGCATGGCGTAAGTAGGAGAAAATGACATTTAAATTCAATGTGTTATATTGATAGAAAGCACCAGAACCTGCTCACCATGTTGAAACACATTTGACAGTCAGAAGTTTCTATAACCTCCATGAACATGCAGGCACGAGAACTACAGTGTGCAGTGAGCCCAGCGGTCCCGTTAATGACTGTGATTATGGTATGATGTTATACATGTCAAATCATACTGGAGAATCAACTTCCTGAGTTGTGGCAAACTACCAGTTTCCATCATTTGAATCTATTTTACAATGTGATTTAACTTTATTATTTCATGGAACAAACCCACATTTGAACCAAGCGGTGACTACATATTTATGCTACATACTAAGCAAAAGTTTAGAGCACACAGTAACACTAGAATAACTTTAATACTTCTGACAGACATTAATCTTGGATGATACAATATCACACTGCAAATATGTGTAATCCTGCTTTCAAGAATAATCCACAGACTAATGTACACAGCATAACTCTGTTTCTCTTCTTCAACCATGGAGACTGAGAATAAGATTTATGACCTGTCTTAAAGTATCATAAATGTACTGTATAGAGGTTAATATACTGTTAAAGAGCTCCTTCTGAAGCAACAGGGAGAAAAGTTAAACCACTGGAGGTCAGCAACATTATGATTTTTAAGAGGTACCAGGTCACTCTACATGGAATCAACTTTCATAGGCAGAATTCTTATTAAACCACAGTGTGCCAGCACTTTCAACATATGAATCAATCCAAAAAAGACCTGTTTATTCATGGTGATGAAAGACAAAACTGTGTTTACAGTGACTTTTCTCCATCAAGGTGAAGCATATTAAAGAGAGAGACACCGATTAAAGTGCAGTGATTTTAAACCTTGGTGTGAGTTTAGGTCAGCCGCTTCATCACATTATGTGTTAGCCGCAATGTTTTCTTTTCTCACATCACGACTCAGCAAATTGTGCTCGATAAAAGCAAAAGGATTTCTAGATTTCATCATGCATCATTGCCTTTAAGTAAAATCCTTTGCATCATGATTAAGAAAGGAAGCTTTGTGAGAGTTAGTAAAGAAAGCAGAGTATTGACAGTTTTTTCGGAGCCTACCTTGATAATGTCCTCGGTGGTCCTCTCCACCTCTTTTAACCGCTTCAGAACTGCTTCTTCATTGGCAGAGATGCTGAGCTCCTCTGTTTCCAAGGCCTCAATCTCCTTCTCTATTCTGTACAAGACAGTAATGGACTATGTTGATTACTGGAACAAGCACTTAGCTTAACAGCACTTGTGGCTTTCTTTAACTAAGAGCAGTGATTTGATGAGCTTTTAACCAAACCAGCTCAAAACACTTGAATCAGTGCTTCTTCTCCAAACAGCATTTGGGGTAATATTGCTGTGTTTAATTAAATGTATTTTAACTGTCCAGTTTTCCCATTTGAGCATGACTTTGCTCTTGTTTTCACTGTAAAGTGAAGAGTTGCATATCCATAATGTGTAACAGTGTTGGCAGTTACATCATTTGTGGTTTTCTCCCCCGAACCTGCAATTTTAACATTTTTAATAGCATATATAATCATTTAGCCATCTTATGGTTTAAATCTGGTTCAACCATGTTTATTCAGATTCTAATTCAGATTCCTTTATTTGTCCCACAGCGGGGAAATTTACGGTGTAACAGCAGTGACAACACACAGTGTAAAATAGACCAATGGACACTATATATACATTTATAAAACATTCTTCTCTAGAGATCTGTAGTTCATGTTCAGAGGTCTTTCCAGCCCACCTCTGGGTGTCCTCTTAGTACTTTATAGTCAATCACAAGGGGCCATGGTTCTTTCGGAGCCCATCGTGTGTGTTAGAGTGTTTTATCCACAGACTGCCTGCCATCCTTGATCCAGCTCAACAGCTCCCAGGATGCTCTGACATGAGCACCACAAACATGTATCTGATTTACCTAGTCTTTATAAGCCAAATTAGGGTAGCTGTATGTTCAAGATTCATAAAGAAAGACATCAACTGAAAAGAGAAAAACAAAAAAGAAAAGAAACCTTAATCTAACGTTTTTCAAGTCTGCATGAAGTAAACGATGAAGCATGACTCTTCATCTTCACAACATGTTGACAAGAGCTGTGATCAGATTTAGAGTGAGATGGAAGTGAAAAGGGAGCGTTTTACTTACATAACATGATAACCAGAGAAATAACATCCGTCCACTCTCATAGTCATATGTTTATAGCATGACATTCATTTTTTCCTCAAGGTGAACCACTTGTTTTAGATAGCAAACAATACTATCTATACTATACTATACTATACTATACTATACTATACTATACTATACTATAACAATACTATACTATTTTATGTCTGACACTCAAACTGAAAATGTGTTGTTTTACATCCACCCTTTCCTCAGTTTCCTTTCCTCAGTTCATATTGTAATATATCTAATTATGATACCAAATTTGATTTTCTAACATGGACCCTTTATATTTCTGTGTTGTAATATTTTGGGGAGTACCAGGAGATGATTAAGTGTTTGGTTCTCTACCAACATACTGTAAGAGAGTCACTAAACAGTTCCTGTTTAAGTAGGTACAGTTACAGAAAAGTACCGTTACATGTATATGTATGTATTGGTCACTTTGCTCTCCGACCACAGAACAACAGACTGATAGCAGGGACCCAGATGTGCTGCTCTAACCAGACAGAGCTAAGCTGAACCAAAGAAGCTGGGTTTGAAAACCCCAAACAGACAGATCTGAGACAGATCTAAGACTGTGGGAACCAAGAAAAAATAAGAATATTATAGACTGTGTCTCAGTCTCTGTGATAGCTTTTGTTGTTCCCATAGCAACTACCATACATCCGATGCTGGGGCATTTAGCTTCAGCATAGTGCTTATGTTTTATACTGACTTTTTAGGGAGATTTAAACTTTATGTAATCAATTACAGGAGTAATCAAATGAGAAACAGCACAAAAGAAAGCACACGGCTCGAAAGGAAGACAAAAAGATTAAACTGAAATCCTCCCTGATTTTGTTTCTTGTTCCTGATTTTGGAGCGATGTGTTACACAGAGCTCACCACCACCACCATTAAACACAAAATGATAAATGTCTTTAGAAGACTGGTGATTGTAACTCCAGTGGAGGTCAGAGAATAAATAGATGTTGTTTTTTTTCCTTTAATTTGTCACCCCTCTATAGTTGAACATATGAAAGTCTCAAAGAAAAAAAAACTTTACTTTTGCTCCTTACAGCACATTGAAATGTGTACAGTGTGGCTGTACAGTGTTTTTATCAATGCAGACAGTGTGAACCTTGCGTGTGTCATTAGTGTGTGCAGACACTAAGCTATGGCTAAGTAGTTGCGTAATGAGGTGAAGGTTCAGGTGACCTCAGGTGAAACAGTCTGGGTCTAATCCCTCACTGCTTCCCAGTGAGTGACCACACACACACACACACACACACACACACACACACACACA
>JAOXYL010000055.1:609108-629676 GCA_028564955.1 Terapon puta
AGGTTGACTGGAAATGTATCTTTCTTTACAAAGACTATCAACAATCTTTTAACTGTAGAGGGCTATGAGCTTTGTGTGTGTGTGTGTGTGTGTGTGTTATTATTGGAGATACACACCATCTTCCTGGAGGATGTGTAGTATGAAACTGGCAACCGTACACTTTTAACATTTTAAAGACGGCAGAAGGCATGAAACGATCTGTCTCCATGCTGGGCTGTTTTATGTGTCGGCCTGGAGGCAGCCTGCCAGTGGACTAAGCTGTGTGGTGATCAGAGAGCCTGTCAGGGGCTGGCTTCACACACCAGCCTGTCACAGGTGACCAGTTACAGTCACTGAGATTAACTTGCTTCACTCTCATCTAGCACTGGGCAGCTCCTTCAGTGACCAGCTGCTCCATCCATGCGGTTGTTACTACATGAATTTCCCCAACTGTAGGACTAATAAAGGCTATCTTGAATCATGAATTTTGTTATTATGAACTCTGATACACTTTCTAACAAATAATACACTTTTCACTTGTTTGTCCACACATGGAGCCTATGAAAGTTTTTTTATTTTTATTTTTATGACGCCAATAGATTTGTCAAACCTTTCAGCATTTCAAAACCTCCATAGCATCAGAAAATGTGCTCAGGGAGCAAGGACATTTAAGTGTCCCCCCCCCACTTTAATCATGCCTCTCCATCCTCCTTTCTGCCCAAATTCACCCAGTATGTCACATGACACACCAATAAAACAGGAGGCATATCACTCACTCCCTCTTCCTCTCCTGGGCCGAGCCGGCCACCTCCTGCCTGTGTGTAAACCTCTTGTGCACAGGCAGGCTTCTGTCACCCGCACTGTTAAGAAATGGTCTTCACAGCAGGTGAGGAAAGCCCTGAAGACGAACAGTGCTAGGAAAGCTGCGGATCCGCACAACATCAGCTCCGGGCTCCTGAAATACTGTGAGGGCCAGCTATGTGGGATTTTCGGGTACACGTTCAACCTGAGCCTGAGGCTGGGAGAGTGCCACAGACGTCCTGCATCACCCCAGTGCTAAAGATAACGCCATCCCTCAACAGCTACAGGCCGGTGGCTCTGACGTCCCATCTGATGAAGATGCTGGAGAGACTGGTCCTCATCCATCTGCGGCTGCTGGTGAGCCCCTTTATGGACCCGCTGCAGTTTGCAGTGCATTTAACACCATCCAGCCCAGGCTGCTGGGGGACAAGCTGCAGCTAGCTGGGGTGGACCCTTACCTCAGTACATGGATTCTGGATTACCTCACTCACAGACCACAGTTTGTGAGGGTGCAGAGCTCTGAGTCAGATAGGGTTCTTTGCAGCACCTGTGCTCTGCAGCGAACAGTTCTGGCAGTTCAGATTTTTCTCATAAAACAGATGAAGATGATAAAGAGTACAGAGGACTTATTCAGGACTTTGTGGATTGGTGCCTGTGGAACAACCTCCAGATCAACACAGATGAAACCAAGGAGCTGGTGGCAGGCGTAGCCACTCTCCACCTGCAACGGTAAACATCCTGGGAACAGACATCAGTTGTGAAGTCCTATAGGTACCTGGGTGTTCATCTAAATCACAGCCTGAATTGGACACATAGCAACGACGCCCCTGCGAAAAAGGGCAAAAGCAGAATAAAAACTAATAAGACCCTTCCAAAATGTACTTGCGCTGCTTGTAGAATTGCTGTAAGTGCAATACAGACACCAAAGCAGGTAGTGGCAAAGGAAGGAAGCAAGTTGGTCCCATGATGTCTGCTTAAAGAGGAGAGCTTGTGACTGTGGTCTGTGTCATCAGTGTTACAGGGAACACAGTCCCATCTTCCAAGATAAAAAGACCATTTAATCACAGGACCACAACAGGAGCTCAGCAGTCTCTTGATAGTATAATTTTGTTGTTTCATGATATATTGCTGCTTTTACTATGCAGTATTTTCTAATTTAGGGCTGTGTTTGAACATAGATATTGAAACAAGTTCATAGACATTTCTATGTTTTTAATAAATGTATTTTGAAGACCATCTGGTTTGTTTCTTAATATCCATTTCTGAAGTGATAAAGGTTCTGAGCCCTGTGGTGTTCTAAAAAAAACATCTATGAAATTTAGCTGTAATGTAATATTGCTGTAACAGTGTACATATTGATTGAATTGTACGAGTGATTTCTTAGTGATGTTTTAAGTACATTCAGTTGTATCACAATTTCTAATTTAGGTTTTGTGTAGAATTAATTCTGAAAACTAATATTAAAGCTAATGAAGTAAATTACATGTTTAAAGTAAATGTACCTTAATGTAAATACCTGTTACTCTGATATAAATTAGCCTTACGTGCAAGTCTTATTACTCCCTCATCCAAGAATAAGACAAGTTTTAAGAGCAACAATAAAGTATCCCATATGATTGCAATACCAAAAGTGAACCACCACATGTCACTATTTGTCTGTTTGAAACATGGAGTCTTGGAAGACTTTGTTTCCACCAACAGGTAAATAACACAGGAGGCTGATCATGCGCATGACAAGTCTGATACGTGTGGTGTCACAGCCAGGTTATTATGTTCTATCAGGACTAGTCTTAATGACCAGTTGATCTGCCTTGTCACAAATCAAAAATGGCCATACTGGAAGATGGAGTGACAGAGAAGGGACATGATAACATGTAAAAAAAGAGATGATGTAGCATATGATCAGGGGCAGTTTTTCCTGGATGAAAGTCACAGTGTTGCACTCATTTAAAGTGACAGTTGGTAAGGCAAGGAGAACGTGCTCTTATTTTGAAAATTAGAGCTAGTCAAGGTACCAATTCCCCTCCTCTCTCTTTTATATTTATATATTGGATTCAAATAGAATAAAATAAAATAATGTAACAGTTTAAAATTTCTTATTCCTTGGTCACCACACTGACCAATGGGTGAATTTAAAAAAATCTCAAGTAAGATATAAAATCTTTCCAGACTGAGTATCACTGAGTCTAGGTGGCTAAAGCTAAAGGACTAGTCATCCAAGAATAGTCAAAGAAGAACAGAAAAATAAAGGTAAAACAGCTTACTAGCAAAAAATCTGAATAAAGCTCAGAGTTGAAGGGCCTTAAAAGTGACATTTTCAAACATATAATTGAGATCTGAGGTAGTTGAACATGTAATCCATGATAATGTGTTACACTCCTTTCTCCGCTCCATGGTCCTTCAGCAGCAGTCATACAGTGGGACCAGGATGCCTGAGGACGGTCAGATACTTTCAATATCTGGCATTCTGGTTTCTTCAGTGTTAATGCTAATAGCTTTAAACAAACCTATATAGTATATTGAAGAGTTAATGTCACTTTTATTCAAATTCCACCCTAGAATTTACTGAAAATCTCTTTGAAAAGAACAGCATGTTTTCATGACATCAGTATTTTCTGATCTGAAATATAAAGTACCTCAGGCTTGCATACACCACCAGCACTATCACTGTGATAATAGGACTCTAGGCTCAGAGAATAGTTCTGACTGTCTGATACCTGCATTGAACTATCAATAAAGACTACGTGTTAAACTGTTCCTCTGGTGTCTGGTCTGGTCTTGAGGCTGCATCTTGGGGGTCTTAGCTTAGCTTGCCTGAAAACATAACATTACGGTCTTGCCATAACATGGACCCTGCAGACCAGGAACCCAGACCCAGATCAGATTTCTACTGATGCTTCATTCGCAACTATAGCCAGGAAGGCCTGGCTCACCTCATCATCTCTCCTCTTCACCTGGACAAGCTGAAAGAGCCTTCAACTGCCTAAAGACGCTGTTCACCACAGACCCAGTCCTGATCCAGCCCTGCGGTTCATGGTGTAGATGGATGCTTCAGATGTCAGATTGGGGGCGGTGCTCTAGCAGAGACAAGACTTGGATGCTCTGCTGCATCCCTGTGCCTTTTTCTCTTGCCGCCTTTCACTAGCTGAGATTAATTATGACATCAGCAACCGGGAGCTGCTCAAGATGGCGCTGGAGGAGTGGCAGCACTGGTTGGAGGGATCGACGCAGCCCTTCATAAGAACCTGGGTTATATTCAGACTGCGAAGCAGCTGAACTCCCACCAGGCCAGATGAGTGCTGTTCTTCAGTTGCTTTAACTTCACACTCACCTACTGCCCAGAAGGGGGGCTCCCAGACTTTAAGTTCCTGATGCCGTCCATTCACAAGTGCTTCAATGGGCTCATTTATCCAAGCTCTCCTGTCATCCAGGTATCAACCGCACACTCAGCCTCATCAGGCACCATTTTTGGTGGCCGTCCATAGATGCTGAGATCGCCCTGGATTTCATCACTGGCTTACTGTGCGTATTGTCAGAGTACCAAACATTACTTCAGTCAGTGCAGTGAGGTCACCAAACTTTCTAAAGAGCAGCTCAAGGAGTGTATTCAGGTTAAGTGGTGCTGGCACTGGGCATAGAATCATCAGGCAGCTCAGTGCTTGAAGAAGCCCTGCAATATCTGTCAGGGGACACCTCCTAGCCCTCCATGAGATAAATCTGAGGCCTGACCAAAGCAGTAAGGATCTGACAGAGAAGGAGGAAATGTTGTCTGACTAACACGGCCTTGGACTCCCTCTACCTCGCCCGACCTGGAGCGGGCAATCAGGTCATGTTGAAGGTCGTCCCAGTGCTTCTACATCACAAGGGGTGTAGTCCCAGCACCTTTGCTTTATTAGAAGATGGATCAGTGTGTTCTATGTTATTACCAGTTGCTGTTAAGGCACTGGGAATAAAGGGCATACAGGAAGACCTTCCTCTACGGACAGTCCGACAGGACATCCAGGTGCTCCATGGACACAAGTTGTCTTTCCATGTTTCTCCTGCATTAACAGCTAGCCATCTCAGTTTAGCTCAGCAAACTTATCCCATAGAGCAGCTTCAGAAGAAGTACAAAGTCCACTGTGGTCAGTGATCAGTCACATCAGTCACACACACCTGTGGAACTTGTCAGACTCGGGTCACCTGGTGGCCTTGCAGCAGTCCACACCAGGTCATCTCTGACATTTATTTCTGTTATGCATTGGGACTGAGCTGCAATATCTGGGCCCCTGGAGACAAAAAAACAATCTACAGTCTTAATGGCATACTTTGGAGAATAATTATTAGGACTGATATCAGTATAAATATGTGGGATTTTTATTCAGTGGTCAAAACATGTAAAATCACATGTATGATCACAAGTGATTGGAACATAGTCTTATTAATTAATCATCAGTCTGTTCCACTCTAAAAGAAAGACAAAGTACAATATCAAGAGAGGGAAACTGGATTTATTTAAATAACACCAGATATACCCCAGGTTCTTCTTGCTCTTCTAAAGAAAACTGCACCTATTATCTCTCTCAGGACTCGTTATTTTAACTGAGGAGAAACAGAACTGCTAGGCTGCCAAAAAAAGCCACTATACCCTCTGATTATTCATCTCACTCTTAAAAGGTACAAAGGAAAGCACACACTGAAACACCACAATGAAGTACAGTCTTTGACTCACCAACTCAGAGTAACAAAAAGACTTTATTAACAGCAAGTGGCAAGTCTTTCCCCACAGGCTCTCTGTGCGGTGTGGATGAAACAGTCCCAGTCATTCACTAGATGAATTTTTAGAAGGTGCTGAATAAACAGCCCTCCTGTTGAACTTCTAACTAACCAGACCCTGTGTCTTTCTGAAACGTTGTCTAATATTTAGTACTTTTGCTATCAGTTCTGTTGAGGAAGCAGCACTATATATTTGAGAGAAGACATAATTCAGAAGAAAACCATGAAACTCTTTTAAAAGAAAATACTTATTATGACCATGCCACGGCAACTTCTCATCTCCTCACAATGTGTGCTGAGCTCCCTCCTCTTCACTCTGCTGACCCATGACTGCACACCATCATCCAGCTCCAACCTCTTCATCAAGTTTAAGGATGATACAACTGTGGTTGGTCTCATCAACAACGGCGATGAGACGTACTACAGGAGTGAGGTGAGCAGGCTGGCCTTGTGCTGCAAGGACAACAATCTCCACCTGAATGTGGAGAAGACAAAGGAGATCATTGTGGACTTCAGGAGAGCGCACTCCCAGCATGCTCCTCTGACCATCGACAGAGCTGCAGTGGAGAGGGTGACCAAGTTCCTGGGTGTCCACATCTCTGATAACTCACCAGTGCCTGCACTTCCTCCGCAAACTGAGAAGGGCAGGAGCCCCATCCCCCATCATGCCCTCATTCTAGAGGCACCATCGAGAGCATCGTGCCCAGCTGCATCACCGTGTGGTACGGCGCCTGCACTGTGTCCTGCCGTAAGACTCTGCAGCGCATCGTGAGAGCAGCTGACTGGATCATTGGTTAAAGTTCTAGTTTATAATATCGTCTAATTTCATTTCAAACTATTCATGTCAGGCAGGGGAAAGAACTCAGAGGCAGACTCAAAACCAGCGGTCAAGTGCTTTTAATGGTGAGTCACAACTGGGACGGACAGAGGCAAAAACCGAGACAGGCTGAGGTCAAAATCCAGGAGTCAGGCAGAAAAGGTCCAGGCCTTATACATGTGTGCCCATGCTGAACCACTGAGCCTGCGTCACATTCTTAATGTTTGGTTTTATTGGCTAAGATACTTTACATTTTGCCTATTCTATGCACATTAGTGAAAATGTGATAAATACCAGACTGCCCCCCCCTCTCTTTTTCTTTGCCTTTGAACATCTCTGACAGAGAAAGTAGGACAAGACCAGCAGCTTTACTGTAAAACCCGCAGCAGGAAGGGAAGTACATTTCCTCCCCATTCATTCTTAATATGACCTGCATTCAACCTGATCATTTTCTTCAAATAAGATACTGTTTCTTCAGATTATTATAATGTCATTGTGATTTTTACCAATCAGAGCTCCTTGTTTGGTTTTAAATCTTCATCTCTTCCTGCAAAATGATTCCTGTTTAGTCGGTACAAATGAGAATCATCACATCTCTTCTGTGCCTTGAGCTGGAAGCTTTTGGTTTTTCACTTTGGAGACAATATATACTGAGACAGGGAACCTGTTGCTATGGCAACCCTGAGGAAGAACGATAGAGATGGGTACAGAGGAGGAGAAGCACTAATTGAAATAGAGAATGAAAAGGAAAAGAATGAGAATATTTTCCAGACTCCCTATCATCTGACAGCTTCTCTGATTCTATGACACGTAAACAGTTTGGGTCTGCAGAGTGGAAACAACACTTCTAATTTACTTGTGCTTTTAAAGTAAACACAGATTTAGATACCAACAAATGAGTAAAAACAGTCTGCAAATAACTTTGAAAATGAGATATCAGAGTGGACTGAGATTGGATTGAAAGCTGGGTCCTGCAGCTTCTCTTTGCCCGCAAAGGCCACACTTTGGGTTTTGTGTGAACCCACATTAGACAAACAGCTATATAAATAGCATGCAGAATACACACCACATTAACACCAAAACCGTACACACACACACACACACACACACACACACACACACACACACACCTTACAGGCAGTTTGTCTCTGGTCTATGAGGCTCTCTTTGCAGGCTCTCCACACAACAATAGTTCTTAGAATATTTGTAGAAATGAGGTGTACTCAAATATGTAGCTGCACAGTAGCTACACTGATAACAGAGACAGAAATGGATGGGCTTAGATTTGTACATGTTAAAGGGCCCTCTGAGGGCAAAAATAGAATTGAAGCTGGAGAACCCAGGAAGAACCCACGCAGGCACAGGAGAACATGAAAACTCCTTACTGACATAATCAAAAGTCTAAATAATCATCACACAGTCCAAAACAAATGAATACAACCGACCTGCATATTATTAGAAAGCAGTGAGAGCTGGTAGAAGCCAAACTGTCTTTTAATTCCAGGCTGACCTTTTTTTGACTTCTTTTTCAAAAGCCCAGTTAACACAAAGCTGCAGCTGTCTGTTAGGAAGAAAGAAAAAGAAAATAAAAGAAAGGTTTCTGCCTCACAGGTAGATTTATTTCATTAAGCAGTCAATGTGGGAGTACCTCATCAGGCTTAACACAAGTCTCACTTTGCAAAAGTACTGCAAACATAAAGCTGATGTGAGTGTGTTGGTGGGTGTGAAACTGAAGACATTTGTTTGCACTAAGTGTGTTATATTAGTACAGTGTTTGAGCCTCTCTGTAAGACAGCTGATTATAATAGTGCATAGAAATTCATGCTTTTTTAGTGAACAGGCATAAAATAGGCTTATAATATAGAATATAAGATAAGGGTAATGATGATTTACATGTGTTTCCCACAGTATACTTCAGCAAAGCAGGGGATGGTGTGTAAGCTTGGTACAACAGGCGATTCGAGTTACACGTAGTAAATATTCTTAGTCATTAACAGAGGGATTAGTTCCAGTTAGTACTGTAACATTTGTTAAATTGACATACCTGGACACAACTATCTTCCACTGATACTTGAAAGTGGCCACGACAGTCACAGACAGATTGTATGAGTCAGACAGAACAAGTTGATGCGTAACCTTTAGCTGCTGACAGCGAGGAGTGCTTTGAAGAATGCTGCCTATTACCAAATGTATCCTATTACAGCAGGTCATCCTGAGTTAGTGGCTGTGTGACTCATCACTGAGATGACCATCAGTGTGAGTCATGGTGTCTGGCCCAGGCATTTAATACAACTTGAAGGTCACAACAAATCACTGTGACAAACGTATAAGGCATTAAATATGTACTTAAATTTAGCGTTTTTTTTTTAAATCATAAATAGCCGTACATGTACCCTTTCCTGAGACATTAGCATTGTGTTGTAAATAAAGGACCTGAGATAACTACATACAATTTGTACTTACTAAGCTTTTGCATTCACAGAGAGGAGCTGCAGATTTGGATCTGATAGATATAACAAAAAAATTCTTAGCACAACTTTTCAGAAACATTTAGCCATGTTATAGGATTCTCATCAGCAGGAGTTTTCATGGTTTCAATCCAAATAGATCAGATAAGTTCAACTGAACACACTCAATCCAATGTTTTCTTTCGTTATTTTCAAGGCTAACAACGCTCATGTTCCACTTATAGATTGCCCCATGGTGCAGAATTGTGTTCGATGACAATGTAACAAAGACAATGGAGCCAGGATACGATGTCCAGACATCCCAGTTTGTCTGGGATTGTCCCAATTTAAAGCCTCGTCTCAACATCCCAGTTCCAAGAGATTCTAATGTTCCAAGACACTATAATGTCCCAGTTTTCAACATTCACTTCCAAATTGTTCCTGCTTCTCAATGATTAAAATATTAATAGAACATTACTCTTGTTCAGTGTTTAAATAGACATTTAACATGTTCTGTCTCTCCCATATTGCCTAAAAACAAATAATGCACCATGAAATATCTGTCTGTATGCATGTCAGTCAATCTCTACATCAGTAAAAGCATGAGAATGCTGTAATCATGGCGTCCATGGGGCTGCAAGGTGCACTCAGTAGGTACGCAGGACTGAAATAATTGTTCCCCAGCCTTTGGTGTATAAATGCACGTATACATGTGGGTCTGCAAGAACGTCCAGTCTGACTTCAGGGTGGGCAGGACCAACACAGCAAACAGAATGAAAAAGAGAGGGGTTAAAGCAATTTAACCTCCCTGAATAACACTGAGGAAAGAAACATTAACAAAGCTAGCAGGCAGAAACAGCCCAGAAAAGTCTAAACCCTGCATGGGTCATCTACAGTTCCTTCCTTGGTACTACAACCCACTGTCATTACATTTGGCCTTTCAAAAGCTGCCCAAGTCTTGAACATAAAAACCCATCATCTACTGATAACTAAAATATGATATTGGAAGCCTTACTGTACATCTGTCCCCTTTCCTCAACCTCAGCAAAAACAAATCTCTACAGACCTAATGTAGGACACAGCCCAATGCACCTCTAAATAATTTGTCAGATTCTTCATCCTTCTGAATGAGACATCTTTAGCATTTCCAGTGTGTATTTTTAAATTATTGATTACAGCTATTTGAATTATTCACTGTTAGCTTGACATGAGTGTAGGGTTTGAGAGCAGTCTGTTAACTTCTTAGAATGTTTCATGTTTCAGTTTTATCTTTTAATTCAATGAACTCTTCATAAACCTCCCCATGTTCTTCTCACTCTAAAGGAAAACATATTTCTGTATTGTTTGCAATTACACAATGCTCTTGAGCACATATAAGAAAAAAAAAAGACCCAAATAAAGTTATAAGTTTTTAGGTAGGTACATTATATGTATTTCTAAATATTTGTGTTTTTTATTTAAAAACACTTTATAGTTTGTGCAATAATATACGAAATATTGACGAAACAATGTGCAAATTTTTTTTAAGTTTTAAAAACAGAGAGCACAATCCAAAGGCATTTTAATAATCACTGGTTGTGTAGACAGGTCATGGATGAACACAAGGGATTGGTTTGGATGTTTGGCGTGTTTATGTATGTGGTCCAAGAAAAGAAATAAAGGTCCAGTATTAATCTTCAGTAGCTTATCGTTTTACATTATGACATATCATTATTCATCCTGAATAATGAAATAAACAAACTGAATAAATTAAACTGCACCACTGTAAACTGCAACATGGTGAAAAACTGCTACATAAAACATATAATAGAGTAAATAGTGCTCACCAGTGATGTAATACTATTAGCTGATTGTTGGGAAAAATACAGGTGATAACCAATAACTCTCACTTCCTCCTCCTTAGTAACAAGATAAAAGTCACTGTTAGTAAATGTACTTTATTTCATATAGAAAATAGATCTTATATACATAGATACAGAGGCATATTAATATTGCGTAAGTTTAGGTGTTATTTGTTGTCAGAACTGTATTAAAAGGACTGATTCTTTCCTACACACATAAGCAATGTGTGTTTATGTGTGTGCACAAGGGGGTGTGTGTCTGTCTTCATCAGTAGAAGATACGAGCAGACATTGGTCTGAATAAGAGAAGCTGACATGCTGAACATTGTATTTCACCTGGCTGTAGGCACATGCTCGAACACATGAACTGTATGCATATACTGTAAATATAATATGTGAGACTGCCAACTCACCTGACCAAATGAACACTGAGCTGCACGTTACAGGCTCCAGGCCACATCCAGGCCCAGACTGTGAATAAGATATTCTGAGAGAAACCCACAAGAGGACACTGAACACCAACCACGCTGATGTTCACTACACTTGGCATGGACAGACCGAGCAGCAGGTTTATGGAATTCACTAGTAGATTAGTGAATAGTATATATTAAACGTTATATATTGTTGATTGTTAATGATAATGTAATAGTTTAATACAACTAATTCAGTCATGCTTCCTCATACTCGTGATCTCCTGAAGTTGCACTATTTCATATGCTAATAATATCTCAATTTAAGTTACTTTTAGTATCCACAGTGACTCATTGATTCATAAAAATAATGATATTTTTTGCATCATGTGGTATGAAATCGTCCTCACTCTTTCATTAATTGTTCATCACTGTTCAGATTTTTATGTTGTATTTACTTATGGGTGCATTTATATGTCTAGTAGTTATTAGTTCTGTGTGTGTAATTTAATAGTTTGAATAAATATTCCATTGTATATCATATATATATATATATATCATACATATCATAAAGAGCTTGTGACATCAACTTTCCATGTTACATCAAAATCAAGTCCCAACACAGAGCAGAAAGGTGAATTATCAGCAAAGAACAACTAAAACTTGCCCATACTTACTGCAAGCACTGTCAGTAGTTTCCATGATGCGTTTAAAAGCTGAGGACTGTCATGACACAGTTTTTTGTATCAGTTTTACAACGTCTGTGTCCTTTTATTCACCAGTAAGTTATTTATTCATCTTGCAGGACAGTCCTCTACTCTTTAAGTTGTACTAAAATCTTTCTCCTTATCTGATCTGGAACAGAGAAAAAAAACAAACAACACTTAGTAAAACCTGCTATATTCATTGTGTAGATTGTTAATATTTTTTCAAATTTAAGATACAATGCGCTCTATTTAGCTGCATGATGAGATCTTGGAGAACAGCAGAGGTGTGTGGAGCACAGTTGCATCCTCCTGCACTGATTCAAAATACAGAATAGCTGCTCTCTGCTGGACAACACTTCAAACTGTAGACTTCTACATATAAATGAACATCCATCACATTCAAATTCTTTTCAAATGAGTTCTCCTATGGAGCCAGAACAGTCTCAAAAGTAATAAATGCGCGCAAAAGGATCCACAAATATATTTGGGGATTTATATATAAATATGCAGGATTTATATATAAATATGTTTCATTTCACAAATAAATACAAAAAACTCACACATAAAAAGTGAGATTTATAAACATTTTTTTGTGATTTGCATTTGCAATTTTCATCAAATTCATATTTGTAAGTTGTCACATTTGTATATGACTCATCTCCCTGCATTTGTATGTGACATTTTTGAGACTCCCCTGACATGAATCGATATACGAATACATTTTTTTCCTCAGAGGGGATTGTCTACAGTCAATCAGATGTCTCACTCCTTTATAGCCAATGAAACGAGAGCATCCCCAGGAGGGGCGCGTTCAGATCGCTCGCTGACAGCTGACGTCACCCTCACAAAGCTGCAGTGAAATATCAAAGTTCGTCAGGCAGGGGAGTCTCAAAAGTCTGAAATACAAATGCGGGGAGATTTTCAAATTAAAAGCACTTTGTAAATGCAGGTTGCTGATTCATATACAAATGTGACAACTTACAAATATGAATTTGATGAAAAATTGCAGATACAAATAACATATATGTTTATAAATCTCACTTTTTATATGTGAAGTTTTATGTATTTATTTGTGAAATTAAACATATTTCTATATAAATCCTGCATATTAATATATGAATCGCACCTATTTCTATATAAATCCTGCATATTAATTCCGATTTACAAATAAATCCCCAAATATATTTATGAATCCTTTTGTGTGCATTTGTAAATCTCTGACTCCATAGTTCACACAATGATGATTAAGTCACGACCAGGTGAATTTTTAAATCTGTTGTCTGTGCCAACACGGAGCAGCCAAATGTGAAATTGTTGTCATGGCATCGTTCCTTTGTAGTTACAGATTGTCACTTTCAGAAGAGGGAGAGAAAAGTTACACAGTCCAGCCTTAAATTTAAGTGTACCTCTGCCAACCTTATTCAGATACGAAGCCATTTAACATTTGTTTTGCATTCAATTAGAACATAGCAGAGGAGATGCATATCACAATGTGTATTTTATTCATTTCATTTCTTTATTTTATTCGTTTTATTTAATTCAAATCAAATCAAATGAGACTTAATCATCCGAAATAAGAAGTTCATTTGGTTAGTGGTGCATACAGGGGTGAAAACAGTACAAAATCATCATTACAGAAATTTAGAAACCTAGGCATTTTAAATCTTCTTTTTCTCATCTCAGCGCATAAAAAGGTCTCATGATGTAAAAATGTCCAGTAATTTTGAAGCAAGTCAGTTGTTTAGTTTTTAAAATGGACTTGGAGATCAGATCATTCAATGACATATACAATAACAGATTTTGTAATGTAATAATCTTTTAGGCTGCTGAAGTAAAAAAAACTCTAGGTTCAAGTCACATGGATGAGAAGACATGCATTGATTGGTTTCAATAGCAAACATTTATTCCAACTATTTGGACAATGCACAATTTGTCATCTACCCTGATCAACGTGCTCTGAATACTTAGTGTCAATGCTAGGTTCAATTGTATTTTGACCGTTACACAAAAACGTAACTATTTTCTTTTTTTAACTTAACTGATGTTTTTTTTTTTGTCTTGCTGCATAGAATCATACAGCTGATCACAGTATCAGAAAACATTAATTATTTATCTAGGGACAACACAAGAGGCTACACATGCAAAGAGCATCCATTCACAGTTCTATCCATTGGATCTACATTTCTACCCATGTGTCAGACTACACTCTTTGATTTCACAGGTCTTTGGAACAGACTCTGAATCAGACAAAACAATCCCATAGAAATATTCACATCATATCTTTTTTCTTTATATCCATTCCATATAGATTAGTTAGTTACTCTGGGGGTATTTCTGTTATTTCTATGTGCCCTAAAGGTAGGATGGACAATGTTAAGGCTTTGATCAAACAGATGTAAATGTATTTTAAAGCCTCCAAGCATGTAAGTTCATCTTTGTGAAGCCATGATCAGGTGATATCATACGGACTGGTTTCACATAGATCATATACTGTATACTGTATGTATAGACTGAAAATGGCAGTCTTGTTTGATATGTCCACTTTAAAGACCGTGGTGTGAAATCTTTTGAATAAATGAGTGGTAGCTATATTGCATTCATAAGAAACTTTAAGTACTTTAGTTAAGAAGTCTATTTTGGACTTCATGAATGAGTATTTATTTTATGTCACTAAATTATCAGTATAGTGGGCCAGCCATCGATTGACCAATTGACTGATTTATTGTGACGAAAGCAGATCCAAATATTGTGTGTATTCAGGTCCATCACTGTCCCACTGTCCCAAATCCAAATTGTATTATTGTTATGTAATTATAATATTTTACTAGGTGACAGTCTAACAGCAACCAGTGATCATCTCTTGTGTTTCATGTTTTGACATTTTGAGAGCAGTCAAAGCAACTGTATACCTAATTACTGTATACATAGTGGGGACAAAAAATTATTGTTTAAAACCAAATCCAGCAACTTCGCTGTTTAAATAAGAAGAAAGATTATATTTCAAATATTCAATAAATTTAAATGAATAACAAATGTGAGAGTCTGGAGAGTCTGATTCAACCCACATCGATCAGTGGCAGCTTCATTTAGGCATAAACAAGGAAAAACCAACATGTTAATGACCTGAAGGGACAACAGTAAGAAAAAAAACATTGTCATAACTAACTATGAAACACTCAAATAAAGTGTATTGCTAAACACGTCTGTAATTTCAAATAAACACACATTTTGATGAAAATCTTCTGATATGCACTCTATAAAAGTGTCCATGCAAATATCATTGTATAGAATAAAGCATGTACAATATAGGCAGGCTTGCTGTACAAATACATATAATATAACATATAAAATTACATCTGATGGTTTATTTTCTTTTCTGATGAAAATTTCTAGCTTTGGCAGATTTTCTTACATAGTAACTTTGGCAAAAGATTTTCAAAGGAAAATTGGTGCCAAATTCTGGAGTGCTTGTATCAATTTTAAATGATAAACAGAGAGTGCTTAGTTAACCACTGATATTTAATTCATGATATGCACCATAGTGTTAACCTTTGTAAACAACGGGTTTTATACTTCCTCAAGTGAGATACAGCACTCATTTAGCTCCCCCCACCAGTAGTCACTATCCTGTATGTACTGTGTGTTACTATAAAAACAACAAAAACATTTTCATTTGACACAACTACTATCAAAATACACAAATCAGTTTTTCAGAGAACTGACAGTCTCCATTGGCCTCTACATAGCATGTGATATATTGGGTTGGATTTGGTAGAAAAATTTGCTGGTTGCTATATGGCACTAAAATAAATGACTTCACAAAGCTGGGACAAGGTGCTGTTTGTTCAGTGCATATGGCAGATGATGGATTGCTAAACCCAACATCACCTGTCAGGTGCTTGTCTGTTCAGCAAAGCCAAGCATACCAAAAGGTTTTCATTTAATAGTCAGAATTATACTGAGGTATTACAATTTAACAGCAATATCAAATATTTGAAAAATGCTACACGTAGCACCTGTAAATGTAGGCTATAACAAAAAGTTAGATAATTGCTAAAATGTTGAGCAAAGTAATTTATAGAACATTCTGCTTACAACAACCTAAGATCTAAAATGATTATGTTTTTAAGTATGTATTACAAAAAAGATGATTCAAGAAAAACTGCAACATTTAGAAAGAAATATTTACTTTACCCAAAGCCAGGGTCAGAAAAGTAGATTGATATTCGTCTCATCTCTGTTCTTTAATTGACATCCTCAATGCAACCAAGAAATATGGGATATTCCTGTATAGCCCACTATGATAATGCTAAAAGTGTATGTTATGACGTTCAGTTTTAACTTTAGTCATTTTTAAACATTTTTCTTTTGTTCTGTCTACGCAAGAAATGCATAGACATATTTTTTTTTTTATTTTGGAATCTTAGGCGTCCCTAAAAGACTACTGGACTGAATGACTGTTGATGTTAAGATAATACAGCAAAAAATACAGCTTTTAAACTCAGGGAAATCTGACAAATTCAATTGGGAAGTTTGAGGTCAAGTATTGCATTAAGTTTTGGAAATATACTTCTTATGGTATGGTCCTATGGTAAGCATAATATTTCACTATTTTGCTACTTTTTGTGCTATAAATGTGGAATTGACATGGAAATAAAAATGTAAATACAGGATATAAATATAAGGTCAAGGTTAACAGTATAGAAGGTACAGTAAACGCATATTTCAGTGCAAGTCACAGCATATTTGACTTCATAGCTACAGAAGGAATGCTAAGCACACTTATGGTTCAAAACAGTATTCTGTTGAATATGTGGTGTCTGTACAGAAAAGAGACACAATACAAAACATATTTCTGCCACATATTAATGTCATTACTCTTTGTAAAATAATTAATTCTTTATCTATTCAAATTATACAGTTTTTTGTATAGTAAATAGTATTTTCTTATGTAGCACCCATTTCAAACATACACAGTATTTACAGTGCAGGGAAGTTAACACTGGTTTCACAGATATAATACAGTTACAGTTTTGCAGTAGTTTGCTACAGTTTGAGGGTTACTGTGCTACTTGCTATTTTCTTTTTTGTGATGATTTATATCCAAAACATATGGAACTTCTAAAAAAAAGGTTCTCTTGTCCCCAAAGCACTGGCACGGCATTGACATTAGACAATAGGTTTCCTTAGGAGTGACCACAAAAGTACACAGTGATTATTTCTACAATACGTAAAAGGTTGTGATTTTGTGTAAACATGTACAAAATCCCATGCTGAATAAAATCTTCTCTTTTGATATATATATGCCTTTTCTTATATACAATGGCAGGTAATACTGACTGTCAGGACAGGAATGGGGTTCTCTCAAAAATCAGTCTGTCTTGCATTATTGGCTACATGTTCTAATATGCTTCCTCATTTCGTGTTAGTCCTTGAAAACGGGAGTAATTGATGTTCCTTTGTAGAAAATGTTCCGGGCGTTATCAGGGCTGTTGGCTCTCTCTGGAATCAGGATGACATTATTGCCTTTTCTCCGCAGTGTGGACTCACGACTGGAGGCAACTGAGGGGGTTTCTGACATAGTCTCTCCTCCTCCTCCACCACTACCAACTCCTCCAGATCCAGAAACACTTCCATCACCTGGAGTGACCCTTATGGTGGAGAGCCCTTGGGGAGTGGGCCTCGGCTCTGACTGGCTGGTGTTCTGGGTGTGAACAGTAACTATGGGTGGGGTGCAAACTGTGGCAGTGGTGGTAACAATGCGATTGGCATGCTTCCTATCAATGGACCCATCACGTATCGAGTCTGAGCTCTCTGAATCTCTGTTCAGATCATTTAGCTCAAAGGACTGCCTCAAATTCCCACCTCCTCCTCCTGATCCACCTCCTGCTCCACTAGTCCCTGAACCTCCAACAGCTCCTGTTCCATGATCCAGGGACCGCCACCTCCATGATCCGCTTCCATCTGTAGATGGAGCTTGGATCACAGGCCTGTTGTTTCCAGGGTGGGCCTCCACTCTGACAATTGCTCCGGTACTTCCTGAAATACTACCTGTGGTGCTACCCAGTGAGCTGGGCCCTGTGGTGCTAGTGGGGTCTTGATCAGTTAGGGCCCTATAGCAAGCAGAGCCCTGGCAACTCCCAGTGGTGCTGCAGCCAATGCTGCTCTCATCTAAGCTCTTAGAGTGGGTCTGTAGTAGACCCTGCTGCTTGGACATGGCAATCACTTGCATGATTCGTGGCTGGATACTCTGGCCATTATCATTAGTCCTGCAGGTCTTCTCTGCTGCCCTTTGCCAATTAGCCTGAACAGTACTATTAACTGCTGACATCCCCTCACTCCCTCCTCCTCCTGTCCTTGGGGAGGCGGCATTGTAATTTTCATGAGCTTCCTCTGGTATGTGGACCAGCTGTGAAGACCCAGGTCTAGACTGCATGGATATCCTGGTCCCCCCTGTGATGCCACTACAGTTATTTGGAAGGGTGGTACTTGCACCTGTGGCCAATTTGGACATGTAGGCATGAGCATCAAAGCCTCCATTCAGGCCCATTGCTGACGGCTCAGAGCTGGAGCGGAGCTCCATACTGCCATGGTGGTGTGGATGCTGGGAAGACTGACCAGATGATGAATCTACAGAGGAGGAGAAGGAGTCAGGAACCTGCAGGGAGCATTTGTGGTTGCTGTTCTTACTTTTCCACTGAGACAGAAGCTGCTTTGAGCGGCTCGAGTCCATGGAGGCATGGTGGAGGGTGGCAGCATGACGTCTGGCTGCTTCTTCATATGCTGCCATGGCTTGTGGGGTGTGGACCCGAGGAAGGGTCTGGCTAAAGGTCACCATGGCATCCTTACTTTGAGGGCTGCGGGGGGAGATCACTTCAACATCCGCACTAGAGCGCTTCAAACTGTCATCAGGCCGCTGCTGCTGAAGGCTTCGGTGGAGGAGACCCTCAGAGTGGGAGGTGGGTATGCTGGCCTCCGCAGCCATGCTGGCTTTCATTTGCAGGTGGTGAAGTACCGCCTCCTGGCTTATGTGGGGCAAGGAGCAGGGGGGGCGGTGTAGCAGTTGTAAGGGGATAGTGCTGGTCTCCTCACTAGGCTGAAAGTTTCCAACCGCATACAACCCCTGGCAAAGGAGCAAGTGAAACATTATATGCATCATACTTAACTTGATGCTTACTTTACTTGATTAGAATCATACTTAGAATCATAATCAGGATACTTAATAATCCTGGGCAGAAATTTGGGATTTTTCTCAGGGGAAAATTTTACAGAAAACTTTTTATAGAATCATAGAATCATTTTAAATTGAGTATATGTTTAAATTCAACAAAGCATAGGTCATTCAGGATTTAATCTTATATATTCATTCACAAATTATCCTTTGTTACGCCTAAATCAACTTTCACTGCAGTTCTTTTCTCTCACTGGAGGAAAATGGTCAGAGATTGCATCCTCACTTTCTAAGGATTCCTTATAAACTACATTTTAGCTATGCTCTTAATCATGTTAACTGAAGCCAAATATACCCAACCCTTCATTATCTGCACCCACATCTCCAGATGACAGATTTCAGGCAATTAACCAATCTAAGATAGATTGGCCACTCCTGGGATAGAGGAGTGTCCAGTTCTTACTTTGGGTTAGATGTGATTTTATGTTGTACTCTTAGTTGCTTTACAGGAATAAGTGACAGTCTGCTTGAAGTAATTCAATTACCAAACACAACAACTTAAATTAGGTTGGTTGGATTCATGTTGGGATGTCACCCAGATTTAAGCCTTTAGTGGAACAGCAGGCAGACCTTCTGTGCAGGGAAACCACTGGAAAGAAAACTGTTGAATGAAACCTACCAGATAGAAAGCGATAGCGCCGCCAAGCAGGAAGCCCAGGTAGACATCGATGGCGTGGTTCTTGTACTGAATAATCCGGGTCAGCCCACAAATGATGGCACAGATAATGAAGGAGAAGACCAGCAGGGGTTTGAGAAGCTTGGATGAATCCGTCAGAGTGCTGTTGAAGTACATCTGTTGACAAATGAGCATATTTGTTTTCTGTCTCCATCACAAGGAGCTGGCTGTTTCTTGAGTACATATGACTGAGATGACGACTTTTTTTGAGCATAGAGGACAAAACATTGCACAAATGTTATACCAAAGTGACAACTGAAAGGAAAAAGGAGATGGAAATAGGGGATAGACCACCCTGTCTTTCGTGTAAATTAAGAGAACAGGTGGATTACGAGGCACAGATCCTGTATCAGTCTTTCTTTAGTGAAGTCAGGTTAAAAACAGCGGGATTCATTTGTGCCTGACCTCCTGTCAATTAGCTTGTGAGAAATATACGGAAAAAGCAAGTGGGGAAAAAAGAGTGAAAATAAGCGGAAAATGTCCAAAAGCTCAGCGGATCTGCCAAAAGAAAGAAAACAAGGAAAAGAAAGAAGCACAATAAAAAATAAGATAAAAAAATACCACGATAAAAAAAGAAATAAAATGAAGATGAGTGAAGAGGAGACGGAGGATGTTGTGCTGGCTAATGTTAGCACAGCCTCAAATAGCATGTCAGGCTAACACCAGTTAGCATCAAGCTAGCTTCCTCGACTTGGTGAACAAAAGAAAAAAGGTTGGATAGTCCTTCTCAAGGTAAGCATAATTTGATAAAGCTACCTGTGTACTGAGCAGGATTAAATACTGTGAAAAAAAGACTAATACGTTATTTTCTTTTTCTATTATACCATATTTTTCAGACTATAAAGCACACTTCTTCCTTAAATTTCCTCAAAAACAGACACTGGGCTTTATAATCCGGTGCGTT
>JAOXYL010000055.1:635842-655807 GCA_028564955.1 Terapon puta
ATACATACATACATACATACATATACATTATATATATACATATACATTATATATATACATACACACACACACACACACACACACACACAACTACAAGCATACAAACTTCCATCCTCTTAACTACTGCGGCTTCTTTTAGCTCTCAGTTGGTGATCTTAACACCCGCCTCACCTGCCCTGGTTGATGGCTGCGGGGTCGGCCCCTGAGCAGATATCTTCCATGATGTACGGGTTCTGCTCACAGCTGACATTGAGGGTGGTGTAGTTTGGTTTACACACAGTCAGGAAGTACGGTGTTGGGTAGCCTGTCATCAGTTGGAGGATGTCAGTGATGAGGGCCGTGGCACAAAGACCAAATGCATGAACGCCTGAGGACAGAGGAGGATGTGATGTAAAGGTCAGAAAACAAGCTGAACGTGCAGACAGAAGCTTAAACACTACTGATATTATATTTGTACACAGCCAATATATGCATGTCATTTAATCATTAGCTTTGATTTCAGAAGTTTAAAACATAAAGGTCAGCTTTTGAGTTGATAGATACTCAGCATGACATTCATACCCTCCTTGATAGTAGGACTTGCTTCAGTGCTTGGTGTCTTTGTCTACACACAAGTGCATACACATTTAAATAAACAGATTTTGGTGATGAGGGGTGGAAGTAACAAATAATATTTACTTTACACTTGTGCTATCTCTAACTATATACATAAGTAATAACTAAATAATAAATCATGTGTAGACTTCCTTTTACTCGTGCTTACACCACAGTGTAGTGCACATTCATGATAAACTGTGTGACAAAGGAAACTTCCCTTCGAACTTCAGTTTGGTGTTTAAGGCCTTGTGTTCATGGTCATTCAGTTCAAAAGCTCAAAATGTACATTTTATGACATAATTTTCATTTCTCTCTTTGAAGACTTTCACAAATAACTTCATTTTTACTTGAGTACATTTTTCTTTGAATCTTTAGTACTTTTACTTGAATAAAATATTCTAATACCACCACTGTTGGCTCCAACAGTTTTTCTGGGTTTAGAAATGCTAGCGTAATGTTTGTTAAGTAAATGTTGTTTCTTGTGCAGAAGAGAAGCTGAGTAACTGCCTAAAGTGCCTAATGTTGCAACTGACTCGTGAGAATACTCAATACTTTCAGGCAGGTGTAGAGAGAAAAAAAGGCAGTATACCAACGAAGCGGACAGCTCTGCGTATAAAGGAGTTGAAGTTGCAACCAGCAGCGTTGATGTTGGCCTCGGCCCCCGTACCACTCTTCTTCCGAGACAGACAGCAGAACAGGATGGCCTCTCCAATCATTATCTGTTAAGACAGCACACCTGTCACATGTCTGCATGCAGGAGGGGCTGACACGAGCTGGATTCACACAGGGGATGTGATACCTCACAATACCTTTGCATTGTTTTTTTGTAGTGACCCTCCTCTCTAAGGGGTGCTCTCCTGTTCTCACTTACATATTGTGCTAATACATGAGCATCAAGCTAATCAAATGTGCGCTGTCAACAATATCTTACCAATATATTTTTAGTGATGTCTTTCCCACAGATATAAATGTCACTTTAGTCACTGTTCCAGTTTAAACACAAACCTGTTGATGTCTTTGAGACTGAAGCTCCTTCCATCTGTGTCCCAACAATGAAACCCAACAATGAAATTTCTCTGATCTTTTTCTCTTGACATACTGACACACAATCATACAGAATCAATAAGGCTCGCTCAACCTTCTTTTACCTGCCACATAGCATGATGGGACGCTAACTTCCGAACTGGATCATTCAGGGTACCTGTGTGGCAGCATGTGCACTTGTGATGTTTTGTCACTCAGGTTTTCTAAAGATGGCTGTATAAAAAATATCATCATAAAGTAGTAACTAGCAAGTACCAATCAAAAACCATCTGTAATGACCTATAGTAGTGGTTTACAGAACATGTCTTTATTACTATTTATTATTATTATTGTTCAGAAATGACTCTGGATTTATGCTTAAAATACTTTTGTTTAATTTAGTTAACAATGAGTCTGGTTAATTTACTGGTAAAAATACATCTCAATTATAAAAATATGAAATCTGTTTTTGGGTTATGAGGTATATTTATTGGTAATTAGTTGGCATCCCTGTGAGAGGTCTTTCTGACTTTGTGAAAGTACAAAGCACACAGAATGTACAGATACGGCTTCTTGACTCTGCCATTTATGTTCATGATGGTTCGGTGGCTCCAATGGTTACATTTTTCTACGCGTCTCCATGACTTGCTGTGACCATCGCAACCACAGAAACTGCACTGAAGGAAACAATACAGGAGAACAATACACTGGTTTTACCTGAGTTCCTTGAATTACACTTTATTATATAAATTCTAGATATGTCTTCTGGGAGGCTGCCATGCTATTTCAATTGTTATATTGCTAACCTTTTTGTTTAGCTGCCCTGTAAAGTTTCACAGAAGCATGATATGCAGCAATGCTCTTTGGCTACTGAGCTTCTTTGGAGTATAAATAAAGATCCAGGCTATCAGGACTTAAGCTACCAGGGTTGTCTCAGTGCTCTTCACTCACGGTATCATGTAATGCTTAATGTGAAAGAACATCTTCAGCGAAAATGGACTGGGTAAAAAATGAAGCTTTTCAGGTTGGGCATTGAGCAGACAAGGAAACGAGGCAGATCAGGTGGTGCCACTGTGTCTCCAACCAGTAGCTGAAGCCCTCGCCCTGCCAACAATGCCCAATGAGCTGCACAAAAGCGAAGAACTGCCGGTGGCCACAGCACTTCCCCCACTTCCCTCCAGCATGAGCATGAAGTGGAAACCTAAGCAGGCATAGTCGTCCAGTCCACAGTGCCCAGGAGTGTCCATGGGCATTAACACAATGTCGAATGCCGCTGCTCAGTCTAAGTAGTCCAGGAAAACATAGGACATTACAGTTCCTGATAAGCCAATGGGAACTGATGCTGCCATGGAGGTCATCAGGTTTATGGTGAAACGCCTGCACCTTGTTGAGTAGAATACTTAGCAGAAAACATACATATGACAGCAGCTAGTGTCCAATCCCCTGACATCCACCTCACTGTTTCCACAAAACTTAGCTTCTCTGATACTAAATCTCTCCTACACTGATGCTTTACATTTCCTTTCCAAAGGAAGGGGCCAAGTATTCAGGTGGATCTAAATGTCTATGTTGGTTCAGTTGTTCCTGTATTGAAATCAACATGTGGAATCAAATGTAATGACTGAAAAATCTATTTTAAATTCTATGATAAGTTTTTTTGTCCTGTCATTTTCTTGATCACAGAGGACCATGGATGGGTATGGCCTTGATGGACTCGGAAATGTTGGGCCATGGGATACTGGTCCTTAAAACATAAACTGACAGGCCAATTAATCAACATTAAGTGTTTTCCCAAATGAGCCCTGCAGGCCTGTGTCTTGACCCAGAGATTTGGACAGGTCAGTTCATTTCTCTACGTTGGGAGAGAAAGTCCTTCCAATCACACTACAGGATTAATCAACTGGGTAACTGAATTTAAAGGCAGGAGTAATGTAATACATAATGTTTACATGTGCACAGAGGTATAACATGACACTCCAGCTCTGAGTATTCCAGATATGCATCAGTAAGGCATGTTCTGTATTTGTTCTTGATGAAGTTCATATAAGACAAAGACTACTTTACTCATGACAACTTTGCATCCACCTTTGTACGCATGCCCTGGTTACCTCACCAACACCCACGTCGTTCGTACTTGTGCTGATGAGCAATGCATGTCATGTCCACTCAAAAAATATGATTTAATGACAAAAATATCTCCAGCATATCAAAATCATAGGACTTATCTTCTTAACTGTATTTGTTATTTTCTTCAGCCCTAAACAAGGTTCTGGATGCTGAAACATCATTTGCTAATGAATGATACAGTGATAATGTAGAAATTTGGGGAAATTGTGTGTCAAAGCCTGTGTGACAGCCGGTCATCATAGCATGATTTGATGTTACAGATACTGGCTTTTCAGAAACCCTTTCTCTACGAAACAGCTATTCACCACCTTGTAGATATCAACACCCCTTGTTGTTGTCAGGAGTTCCTCTTTCATGGAGAAATGATGAAACACTCCCCAAACAGGCCCAAGTTATAAATTACACATATAATAAGTCATGTTAAAATGTGCACAGTCAAAATACTCTGTGCTATTAAAATGACCATGCAAGTGTCATTTGTATTTGAAGTTAATATCAGATCAAAAGAAAGTTATGAATGTTGAAGATTACCTTTAAATACAGTAAAGTAATGTCAAAGACCATTGCACTGCATCTCCAATACAGCTGGTGAGAACATATTTTCAACAGGCAGGACAGCCCTTTGCATGCTTATTCATTGATGTTAAGAATGAAGAGTGTAATGACAAGTGTAATATTGTCCGTAGTGAAATCTGAAATTTCTGCCAAAATAATATTACAGCAGGATAAAAAAAAGGATCAAGAATAAGAGGTGAAAATGAACAATAAACATACAGTCTGATTCCCACAGATGCTGTGGTGTTTCCTTTTATATATTAATAATATATCATGTTTCTGATAGAACACTGCACCGGAGTGTGATCTTGAGGAACCCAACACAAATCTGGTGGGAGTGAGCAGTCTAAAATTACTGCTGGATTATCACAGGATGAAAACAGCAGAAATGAGTCCCTTCATGGAGGCCTATGTCGGTGATCGAGCCCTTTTGAGATAACTGCTGGTTCATTAAACATAAACACCATGGGAGCAGATTGGACATTAAACAAGCAAGTTCTGAAACCAAGCATGTTTCATAATAACAAAACTGGAAAAATATTTAGCTAAATTATCTCCAAAAATCAGATCAATCAAATAAAATAATTTATTCCATGCAGAAGAGGAGAACATATTTTCACTACATTATTACTGAAAGGCATGCATGTGAACGCTACTGAAAATAATGTTTATTTTTTGCTGGACAGGAATACACTAAAAATCTGTGGAACTCCCTCATGTGGGAGGGAACAGAACACACACACTTTGTGTGAGCAGGTGGGAATGATCAGAAATCCAGCAGGAGCGAACAGGAGAAGTCGAGCCAAGTCCTTCAAATCTGAACCACAACAGAATAACTGTTCACATTTTGTTTTATCAACGATGAAATAAAACGACAATACATAAAAAGATATTTTCACTCTGGCGTGTAACTGCCAACATCGAAAGCCCTTCCATCCCACACAACAGGGTGTATTTCATTTTCATTTTCCTAACTATTATGTATTATGGCGTCATAGTCTCTAATTCTTGTTCCTTATCCTTACCGTGATGGCAGGTCCAGCAAAGGCCAGGCTGAGCAGCATCAGCAGTGGTATGACCTCATGATTGGGGTCGATGTAGGGCAGGCTGAGGCTGCGGTCATGGCAGTTGAAGCCAGACTTTACCGGCTTGAACACATCCGTCCACTCCAGGAAGTACAGACTGACCAAAGACGACACCAGGATCGGTAACTATTGATGGACATGACAGAAGAAGACAGAAGAAAATGTTACCAGGGTCAAAGTCGTAAACAGCTGCGGCAGGAGGAGCTTTAACAGATTGTCAATGAATAAATAAATGGATAAATAGGCTGTGAATGTCCCCATAACCCCATGGTTCAATGGCCATGCTGATTTGATTTGATAATGAGGACAAGAGCATGGAAAATAGTTTTAATGACCTGAGGGGGTTGAGGATGTTGCTGGAGTAATAGAAGATGGCATGTGGAATGATTTGCTTTTATAAACATCAAGCGCTCCCACTGAGATCAGCTCAAATCAGTATGAATTCAACTCATCCCGATGAACAAAATGAGCAGCAACTATCATGTTTATTATAGCCAGCTTGGGGTCTTAAACCCATAAAAGACCAATCATAACACAGCAGTTCAATCCCAACCGTGAAATAATGTTAGAATATTCAAGCTGGTGTTGATCTCTCAGTTGAGAAAATCCAAGTGGCTCAGTGGTCTGTGGAAGATAGCCAGGGATCAGCTCTGCAGAGGGCTCGGCTGGTTATGTAAATTTCTGCTTTAGACATGCTGAATGGCTGGCTGCAATGATTTCACCACTGACCTGTCACAGTGTGCCTGTACTGTGTGCTACAAGTTGCTAGTATTTCACCCGTGCTGTCAGGAGCACCGTGGAGCCGAGATTCCAGACGAACAGAGACACTAATACTAGTGTGCTTCATTGACACAACAATTTTCATGAAAATGTCAAAATGAAGACAAAAACAAACATCTAATATACATCACAGACCCACTTTCACCTACTGTACTCAGTGTACTCAACAATTAAAGACGGTTATCCATATCTTAGTTGTACTTATTTTTAGCTTGACCTCTAATCAAAGAAGGTTTGATAATCTGAATGTTAATAGCTCATGTGTGCTGACTTTGTTGTGGTGATGATCCAGTGTTCCCACAGTTAGTCCCTCAGCAGGTTGAGTTGTTGAGTACAACCATATCATAACTGATACAAATTATGGACAACAGTGAAAAAAATCTTGAAACTGACAGAGAAACTCCTCTTTTTCTGATCCCTGCGGCCATTTTGTGTTTTGCTTAAGCTGCATAACGTTCTCCTCCTCACTCTGAAAAGTGCTGTCTTGGGGCATAAGCTGCTTTGTGAATAGTTATTTTTAGAATCTAAGATTTAATCCGAGAAATCAAACTAAAATCATCACATCCTATTTTTTTTAGAGCCAAGAGGCTTTGTTAATGGCCTCAGATGTATTTTTCTAAAGAACAGAACCATGCAGAATTCTATATTTGTATGCATTTTCACTGATCCACCACCCTCAAATATTCACTCATTGAATCAGAACACACATTAATTAACAAAACACTTCACATCATTTTAGAATTCAAATTGTCACACATTTCAGGTGCCAAATGCATGAAATCCCAAAGGTATCAGTGTTGCATGTTTTTTAATATGCAATCGAGTTATTCTTAGTTATATTTAAGTTTAATTTATTTACATTCAAAATGAATCATTGTTTTAATATAATCTACAGATATGTCACAGATAACATATTACCTTTAAATGCAGAACAGCTCTAAAATGCGACACAGTGGTGTAGTGGTTAGCACTGTTGGCTCACAGCAAGAGGGTTCTGGGTTCTCCCTGTGCCTGTGTGGGTTCTTTCTGGCACAGGTTTCTCCCACAATCCAAAGACATGCAAGTTAACTGGCAAATTGCCAACGAGTGTGAGCGCTTGTCTGTCTTTCTGTACCAACTCTGTGACTGACCAGGGGATCCAGTCCAGGGTGGACCCGGCCTCTCCTTTAAGTGGCTGAGATAGGCTGCAGCACCCCGTGTGACCCCGTTTGTCAGTATAAGCAGGTAGAGAAAACTAATGGATGGACATTCAGCTCTTGTGGATTTTGGATCTCTACTTAACAAACTGCCAAATATTTCTTTAGTTAACTGTTTGGTCTGTGAAAGCTTCAGCAAAGGGAAGAAATATCCTTTATTTACTATAATTTTCTAGAGCCATTGCTGACTGACTAATCCATAACTGACTAATTGCCTCAGCTCTAGTTCTATATGTTATGGAATAAAAAAAACCATAATGCTACGTAGATAAATTCTGTATATACATTGAGTGGCTTAAAACTGCTGACCATAAACAGAGTCTCTCAGGTCTTTTTTCTTGGCTCACTGTCAGCCTTCCTCACTGCTCTACAGATGAAGCTGCTGTAGGAGGAATACTGTACTCCCCATACTTCAAAGTAGATTTCTGCAGGATATTTAATGTCACATCCTGTTATTTTGAAAGTGCAGCGTGATTTGCACAAGCCAGTAGCAGCTAATCGCATTTCATACGGTTCAGTGCCTCATCGCATGCTGATCGTTTCTTTCATTTGTTGGTGAGCAAACGATATAATCTCGGAGCCCTTCATTTAAATAAATGTCTGTTTGGTCACTATCGCAACTCATCATGATAGACATTGAGCCTATCACGCTTCCATTTACAGCACTATGACCCAAGGGTCTGGAGAAGTCACACAGCCACAGAGCTAGCCTTTTAACAAGTGTGTGTGAAGCTGTGTTTTCTTTTCTGTGGTCTCTGCTAGCATCATGAGGAAATGGATATTGTGGCCGAAGAAACAAGAGAAGATTTGAAGCTGAAAGCGATGTGAGATCCATAAACACACCCCTAACTACTCACACAATACTGTGTCAATACTGTCACAAAAACAACAGGAAGAAGTCTCTGACAGGTGTTTGTGTATAAGCACCAAACAGCAGGTCAGAGTACCCGGCCTTAACGTAGACGCTAAATAGTGTCCTCGATAATCTATAGTTCCTCAGGGGGACTTCAACACCTATGTGGGTAACAATGGTGAAACCTAGAGGAGAGGGATTATGTGTTATTCATGGATGGACCATAATTAAAACCATGTTCAGACTTGAAATCTGCAGCTGTATGTTTTCGACGCGTGATGAAGGTGAGGAGCAGAGCTGTCAACTGGTGGTGAGTTGCATCAGGTGGCAGAAAGCTGACGGACACACCTGGTAAACTCAAACGTGTTGCAAGGCTGAACTGGGAATGTCTCACCTATCCTGGGGACGGTTAGGAACATGTAATACAAGTGGCTGCTGGGAGCTGTGGCCTGAAGGTTGTTGATGCCTTTCACTGTGGAGAACCCGCAGGTGGACACCACCAGTGAAGGAAGCCATCAAGAGGCCTTTTGGACAGGCTATAGAGCAGGGGTGTCAAACTGATCCATGAAAGGGCCGTGTGGCTGCAGGTTTGGACAAGGTGTGGTCCTGCTTGGCTGGAACAAAAACCTGCAGCCACACAACCCTTTCGTGGATCAGTTTGACACCACTGCTATAGAGGGTGACTTTTGGTTTGACTCAGAGAAGGTCTTGCAAATTGTCAAACAACACAGGAGGGCTTATCCCAGGCTGTTTTTCCAGCAGGGGAGTAGAAATGCTGATTCGGACATGGGATGTTGTTGGGCAGTGGAAGGAGCACATTGGCTGTGAAGTTTTCCTCCCCATTGCTAAAAAGGGTGACCAAAGTGTCTGCTCCAATGATCAGAGTATCACAGTGGTCAGTCGACATCAGAGAGTTTACCGTGGGGTGCAGGAGAGGAGACTCTGACTGATTATTCAACCTCAAATAAGGAGGAACAATGCAGATTCCATCCTGCCAGTAGAACAGTGGACCAGCTTTTTATCCTCTCTGGGTTAGCTGAAGGGGTATGAGAGTTTGCTCATCCAGTCTACATGTGTTTTGTGGATTTGGAGAAGACTTATGCCTGAGTCGCTCGGGGGCCTTTGTGGGGAAGTGCGAGTAAGGGTACATAGTGACAAGCCATCTGGTCCCCATATGATCAAAGTTAGAGTTGTATCTGTTTTCTTAGAACACAGTCAAACATTTGTGTGGGCCTCCGCCAGTGTTGTCCCTTGAAAAAAAATATCAGTTTATGATATTCATGGACAAGATTTCAAGGTACAGTTGGAGGGAGGAGGGTGTCTGGTTTGGGGACCACTGAATTGCATCAAATGCAAGTGAGGGTAAAATGAAACATGTGCTTGAGAGGCAGATCAGTGCAGTGTCAGTAGTAATGTGGGTGCTGTACCTTACCATGGTGATGAAGAGAGAGCAAAGATTTCAATACCAGTCAACCTACATCTCAACCATAACCAATGGTCATGAGCTTGGAGTGGTGACACAAAGAATGAGATTGCAGATACAGAAAGCTGAAATGAGTTTTGTAAGGTGGCCAGATGCAGCCTTAGAGATAGGGTGAGGAGCTTGGACATGTGGAGGGGCTCAGAGTAGGGCCACAGCTCCCACACATCAAAAGAAGCCTGTTGAGCTGGTTTGGGCAACTGGTCATGATGCCTGCTGGGAATCTCCCTTTGGAAATCGTCCACGTCCAATGGATAGGAGACCCCGGAGCAGACCAAACAAGATGGATGATATATTCTATCTGGCTCAGAAATGCCTTGAGATCCTACCTCAGGAACCAAAATGCATTGCTGGGCAGAGGGGGGTCACCTCTCTTAGCCTGTTGCCCCTGTGATCCAGCCCTGATAATTGGCAGAAAATAGAATTATGGATGGATGGATAGATTTGATGTTTGTTCCTTTCCTTTGTCAACTTACTTACTTAGGTGTTTAAATTTGGATAACTGTATGGCCTTATGCCATACAACACTCCTCTGAAAGCTTTCTTGACAATAATCCCTCCTCTGGCTCCCACATGTACCTGGCATGCCCTCAGTGATTACAGAGATGAGAGAACAAGGAAGAGACAGTTTGAATAATACATGTACAAAAATGGAAAGCAGGCTCCAGTGGGCTTTGGCTGGCAGATATTTTTGGTGGATACTGGCCCACAGCACCGACAATCATGGAGCTCAGTGAGTTGAAGTGTCGCACTGGTAACAATTCAAGTCTCTCAGCAGAAAATCCATTGTGTTATGAAGTGAACCTTGTCAAAACATGGAGATGCTTTGGATAAAATAAGGGGAAAATAGAGGAAAATCTGCCTCTCTTTTCATCAAAAATGGATTTTAAAAAAATAATCAAAACTGTAATTTTGCATTATTTAAACCCAATGGAAGAAACCTAGTAAGCTGAAAATCTGATTGTTTCTAGAAAAGCATCAGTATTTCTCCTGTTGTTAGTTGATAGGAGTGAGTGAAAAGCCCCCTTGTTTGAGTCCAGCTTTACCCAACTGAGTTCTCACTGCTGTTGTGATTTTAGCATGAAAGGAGTTTCTACCATCTTTCCCATGTCCTATTTTCTGCTTCAGATGGAGCAATAGTGTGTTAGAGCGTGACACTTTCTGAAAAAATCTAATAATTAATCAACAGATACAGATGCCTTACAGCAGGAAGCTCTGTAACATTACATCCACAGGTGTTAAGATGAGCAGTGCCTCTACCTTTGTGTACCTTCCTGCATGAACTGCCAAACTTCATAATGTCTAACAATTCAATGTGTTTGGATGGGTTAGGCAAAACTGATCTTCGGATCAAGATGTACTTTTTTTGTGAAATGTGAAATGTTGTCAGCCTTCATTGTTTGCATTGTTAATTACTGAGCCACTCTCCTTCATCAAATAGATTCTGTAGCTGAGATTATGCAGTTTGAATTGAAATAGTACAGAAGATGTGCAATTATGCCTCATTACTTTTGGGACTTAATTTGAAAATACAGATTATTTTAGGGTGCCCTGTTTTTTGTTACAATCCATGGACTTTTATGTTATCAGATATCTCAAAGTGCATTGACCACTGCCAATGAATATCAATAACAATTTAAAAAAATGCTGCATCCAATCAACCCTGTATTACTTTGAGTGACTGCTTTATTAACAAACTGGCTGATTTTACTGACAGTGATGAGTGAATCTACTGAAGGCTTATGGAGCAAACTGTGTAGTCAGAATAGAGCAGCAGTGATAAATCACAGAGCAGAATGTCTTAGTATTCCTTACGCTCTCTTTCTCTGAAAAGCCTCCATTCCTTTGGGAGAGTTCAGCTCAGCAGAGATGCTCCATTGCCCTACATCTGCTAACACTCACTGCCAAGCTCCTCTCTGTGTCTCAGTTTCTTTGTCTCGCCTTCATTCTCTCTGTTTCTGTAACACGCAAAGGCTCTCTATGTGTGCCACATATTGTACTGTTCTATCTCACTCGCAGACTTTTTTCTTTCTTGCAGACTGGATCTCTGGCAGTGTCCTTCCTTTTTTTCCTTGATTTGTCTACCTTCCCTGGGGCCATCTTATATGGGTTTTTAAAGACTTCAAAAACGTATACCTCATATCCATAAGACAACCCCTGTATCAGAGATTACATGATACAGATAGATCACACTGACAATGTACATGTGTCCCGAAATAAAGTAAAATATAAAATAGTCACATGTAAACAAAAAATGCCACTGAACAAAGTCTATTGTAAAAAGACACCCAGTTGTTCACAGGTCATATGTAAATAAAAAAAATGTATACAACAACTTTTCTGAACATTTGTTAGTAATAAACAATCAATACATATGACTAATTGGTACCTAATATTCGAGTTCAGTTGACATATTCAAATTTTATAGCCAGATATCTTTTTATGGCTGCACTGACAGTTCCTGACTTACCCCTATCCCTTTCTTTTATGGCCCCAAATTTTACTTTCAGTTTAACTATATTTTGTAGTTCACCAGTGTAATGACAACTTGCAAATATAAATGTAGCTAAAAAGTTGCTACTTTAATGTAGTTCACTGCTACTCCACACTGGTAGTGACTGTTCCTGTGTATCACTTCCTGCCTCCTTAGACTCATAAATGTCCTAATCTAAGCAATCTATTTTTGTCTAGTTAATTTCAAATATAAATCTTTGGCATATTGCTATGGACAAATAGGACTACTGAAAATATAGAAAAATTCTATGTGAATACAGTGGTCCCTCATTTATTGCGGGAGCCCTCACTACACACTTTATACACTTTTCTCAGACAGACATTAACATTTTCTCACTTTTCTCTCTTGTTTTAACTCTCAAAGTTCAAACCTTCGTAGAAAAATAAATCCAGTATTATAGAATGAAACCAAAGATCAAAACCTGTTTTCAGCCAGCGATCGAAGATTTCTGTGAATTTGGCGAGCTGAATGCTTTCTGTACTGTACAGGAGACACAGCACGGAGAGTGATTGACAATGTTATACAGTCCCTTAGCCAATTAGGACTCAGAACACAACGCGCTGTTAAAAAAAAGAAGAAGAAAAAAAAAAGTCAACGAAACAGCGAGATCGTGAAAGGTGAACCATGTTATAGCGAGGGACCACAATAATTGTAAATCTGACTTGAACTGAAACTTATAATTTCCTAGCTTTGCCTTGCAAAAAGAGCACATTGCAAGGGAACCACCCCACATCTTGTTTGTGCATATGCATCAAACACCAGGCCAGAGAACCCAGCACAGCACCAGGGTGGCTCCTAAGTATACCTGGCATCATAACACCTGAGGCCAAAGGTCAGTGATCAGCTTTGTGGTTGTATCATTAGACCTGCGGCCTTATGTTTTGGACACTCGCGTGAAGACAAGAGCAGAGCTGTCACCTTATCATCTGAGATGGATCAGGTGGTGGGAGACTTTGTAAACCCAAATAGGTGAGGATGAACATCTGGCTGAGATCCCACTCTGTGAGTTCTTTAACTCCCATCTCCAGGAGAACTTCTCGGGCATCATGATACTTTGGATACTTTTTAATTGTGGCTGGAAGATTGTTGGTGCCTGTCAGGTAAGCAACCTGACGCTGCTGGTCAGCATTAGTGTTGAAGGAAGCCTTCAGGCCATGCCTTTTGGGTCTGGCTAACTCATGGGTCTCCTGATGCAACAGACAATTACTAGGCTAATCTTCAAGACTGTAGTGGCTGCAGAAGCAAAAATCCAGATGTAGGAGGAGGAGAAAGACTTTTGGTTGGCCTCAAGGAAGTTCTGGAAAACTGTCACATGACAGATAAGCAGAGCCTATGTCACTGTTGTTATATTTTTGTCCTTTTTTTAACCTGTATATTGTTTCAATTTGAGAATATATCCTTCACACTTAACACTGTATTTGTTGATATTCTGATTTAAGGTAATCAATCTCTGGCTTATTTTGCCCTGATCAGAATAGAGCACATTATATATATATATATATATATATATCACAAAAAAACACAAACTACGATTTATCGGGGTTAAAGACGTAGTTTGGCATGTTGCTATGCCAAGTTACAACACTATCAACATAAGAGCAGTGAGTAAAAGGTCCTTAAGTAACAGAAGCCAATGTTAACCCTGGCTGCAGGTGCAAAATACTCTTTATCCTTTTGCTAATGGCCATGTCTCCCCACCACAATACATGTGATTTAATCTGTTGTTTTTCTCCAGTTTTAGATAAGAGTTGTTCAGCCTCCTCATGCTACCATTTGTTCCACTTTGGAGGAAACGCAGCCTGAGGCTTTAGAGTTGAGCCTCGCTGCACTTCACCACTCAGTCTGAACTAAAGTAGAGCAGTTAGGCTGTTACAAGGAACATATGCAGATCATATCTGCAGCTGCTCCTCAACAATACCTATGGAATTTCAATCTAATTCCAGTAATAGGTTATCCCAATGATGATAATAATAACAATAATAATAACAATAATGATGATGATGATTATGTTTATTATTATTATTATTATTATTATTATTATTATTATTATTATTATTCAGCCTCTCTTCCAAATGTACATGTTAACATGTCTTTATGTGAATGCTGTGCCTGCCTTCCAGGTGTTTTCTTATTGAATTCATGTTGGACCATACAACATGCAGTCTACTTCAGAATTCACATTAATACATAAGATGACAGACAACAGCTGGTCACGTCAAATTTGAAGGACTTAATAAAAAGGGTGCAACCATTTTTTCAGGGGGAAATTCGCAGTCATTGGAGGAGAAAAATAATTACCAACTCTACCTTTATGAGTTGAGAAAAAATGTTGTGTGTGTTTTTAGGATACTGGTTGCTGATTGAACAAATAATTTAGCTTAAATCCAATATCATACTTTACATACTTGTTTATATCGTGAGTTAAGGTTCCCACTTTATGGCAGTATCAGAATACAAATGGCAACTTGTTGAATTCTAAGCAAATTGCGGTGAATGAATAAATGTGTTTCTTTTTTTTTTGCATGCCACTGACTGTGGTGTAATGATGATTAATTAGTATTTTTTAAGTAACTGATGTGTAAAATAATTTTTATATTGTGAATTTTATATTTATTTATTAAGAGGTCTAAGAGATGCATCAACTGGTCCTTACCGCATGAATAAACTGTCCCAAATACTAAATCAAAGTTGCATATAAAACATGTGACAGGTATGTAGTCCAAACCCACAGGCAGGCGCTCACATGACCAGAACATAGACACATGTACAGCTCACCACAGTCTCTACATCAAAAAAGGGATGGGTATGTTAATGCAAACCAACAGCATGGAAGTTTCCATAGTACAAATGCCTTCAGATGTTCAAAAGTTATTAACAGTATATTTTATATAAGATATTATGGCGGAAAGTCTGTAGTTTTTCATAATTTTTCTTTTTTTCCATTTTTAATGAATCGTTGTTAGGGACCACCTGCTACCATGATTGCATTTTATAAACTATGATTCCATTATTATTTGTATGACTTCTCAAAGCATTCACAACCAATGTTATTATTATTATTCATATTAGTAGTAGCAGTAGTACGTGAAACATCTTCAAAGACATATACCCATGTCCAGTTGCGTTCGATTCAATTGCCTTGAGATAACTATGACCTGGATGAATGAGAATATTCACAGACTTTTCTCATGTTGATAGTATAGTAATGAATGATAGTACCATCATTTAGACAAGACGACCATGTACGTTTCATAGCAGAACATTCACACAAACTTCTCTCTCTCTGTCTGACACATACACACTGTAACCACCATGACCAGAGAATCATATTAAATAATAGATTTTTATTCAAATAAAGTCTAAGATAATAAAAATTAAATATTTAGAAGCTAATTAATGCAGTTTGTCACCCACACAGATTCAGAAATCCACTTTTTCCAAGCGTTTCACCAAGTTTTATCTATTTATTCAAAATTTCAAAGCCACATTTCATTATGCAATATGAGGTTTATTCAGATCCAGAAGTCCTATTTGTACTAATCTTCATGCTCCCTTAGCTACCTCTTCATGAAGCTTCCTTCAGACCATCTCATCTAACCTCGCCCAATCCTTTATACTCATTCTTACACCTGATGCACATCTGAACTCTTTCCTGCTCATCCATACTTTTACATTGGAACATTAGAAAGATGATCAATTTTATTCAACTTCTGAATCCCAATCATACATATTTACACCTTCATACATTCATATTTCCCACTTTTATAGATATTCATACTTCTTCATTGTAATTCAAATATTCCATCTTTCCTGCATGTTAGCCATAATTCAATTTCATTAGAGAGCTGGCTGCATCACCACATTCCAGATTGAGCCCTCACTGGGGGGGCTGTCTTCTGCCATGTGTCATAACTTAACTTTGCCATTACTGGATGGAACCATATGACAGCCATCTTAGCTGGGTCCTATTTTTAACGTGTTGTTATTGTAAGCCACAGAGAAAAAGGCTGATGTTATTTTCAAAATCCTTGTATTTTTCTACCAACAGTATTTCTTAATCAGTGTAATGAGGAGAATGGTTTTAAAAAGAGAGAAGTTCTCCAATGACACAAACAGGGCCAAAAAAGATTCTATTGTCAAGGATTGGGTTGATTTTAATTGCTTTAATGTACTTGAAGTGTGCACTTTGCAGTGGTACTATCTAGGAAAATACAGACAATATAAATAGATTCTAAATATATTCAGTATTATAGCCCAGCTAGCAGGTAATTATAATCACAAACACAAGAAGGAGGCAGATCAACTGTAAACTATTAATATATTCATTAGGTTACTTCAGAAATTGTACAAAAGGTAATATATATTTCTCTCTCAAGCTGACTAAATGACATACACTATGATTAAGACATGAATTATATTTTATTTCTTTTACGGAAAATCATGCAAAGGCATTAGGGTAAACAGATTTAAAATGTATAATCTAATTTTGGATGAACTAGATAAGCTGAACATGTAACATTAGGTAAGACTGCTCGGTCTTTGGAGACGATTGGTGTTGGTAAGAATTTGGCTGATTTTGTGGTTGGTTGGTGTTCAATGTTTCTGTCCAGGATGTGACTAATGTTAGTGCTGTGTTGTTGGCTGGACTTCACGGTTTGTGTAGATTCTAATGTAGATAATGCTTTTATGAAATGGAATCATTTTGCCTTCTTCCTATTTCTGGCAGTGTGGAAGTGGAGGAGTTTAGATATTTCTTCAGTTTGCCGTTCAATGCCTCAGCTTTGCACCCATACATTTTTCTTTGTCACTTTCTGCAGTAAGATATCGAGCCAGTGATTTAGATAAACAAGCTGTGAAACTCACAAAAAAGATAAAAAGTGAAACTGTCAGACTCAGCCTCATTCTTCCTAGTGAACACCCACATTGTTCAAACCGATGCCTCCAGTTTGTAACAGAAGCTCTCTGTTTAAAATCTGTAGTTTTTCAAGCTACCAGCTGAGATTACTGTGATGACATCACTATGACATCATCAGGCTCCCCCAGAGCCATTGAAGGCATACAATGGAGTGTGCTGACTCAGCAGTACCCCTCACAACTGGCAGCCTTTCAGTAAATTAGCTCATTTCTTCTTCTGTCTACAGCTAACTAACATAAACAAATAAAGACAGGAATAAAAGTAAAGGTTCAACATGGTGTAAACTTTACCATGAAGCCTCAGAAATGGTACAGAAGACCAAACAAATATCAAGACTTCATGTCAGGGAAAGTCTGTCAGCTAATTACATTCAAACTTTATAAAGCTACCATGTCAATGCACAGTATTTCTAAACATCACATGACTCTGAAGTCACACAACTCTGAGCGGGAAGCTGCTATCTCTACATTCAGAACAACACTAAACTTATTTGCATTGTAGAACAAACTGAGATGTACACTGTGGGACTTCCTGCTTCATAACGACAATGCAAAAGGTAAACTGAGAGACTCACATCAGGTGTACGTGGATGTGCTTGTGCATAGATCTTAGGACTTGTGGCAAAGCAGAACGATATTTAGGTCAGGTGTGAGATGTGCTTTTACACTGGAGCAACCAGCATTAAGAATTCATACGGCCACGAGGAGCCAGGAGCCCTGATTGCTGAGGTAATCTCTCCGGGGAGGAGGGAAACATTGTGATTGGCACACTCTGATCTCCCCACATCTATTGTGTGACATAGCAGTCACAGCTGACAGGAGAGCAGGATGGGATTGAGTTGAACAGGCCACCACCTCAGTTCTCTGCAAAACCAGCAACTGACACACACACACACACACACACACACACACTCACTATCATGGAATGAGCCTGAGCGGGCCTAATTATATGCATAAGAGCTGTAGTTCACCGAGTATAATTAAATTTCAGCACTGACCTAGTTTAAATGCTAGTTGTAAGAATAGAGGGCAAATAATCGCTCAGTGAACAGCTTCAGCGATTTGACTCAAGGCTGACATTTCCACTTCAGACACATTAATTGTAGTGTGCTGAAATGTGAGAGAAGGATTCCAAAAACAAAAGCAAATGGAGGGAATCCCCTGTGTAAGTGGCCACTGGGAGACAAATCCATGGGAATGATGCAGCCATCCCAACAGCATCCATCATACAGAATTAGAGGTAACTCTATAATACATGATGCCTCTTTGATTGAGGAGCCACAGGCCAGTGGTGAACTGGAGCATGCATAAATTGCACAGCAGGGGAACAAGTGACAGTCAGCACAGGCTACATGCAATCTGTACTTCAATATTTGCAATTATCGATTCATTTAAATTCCTTTCCGATGAGCCTTTCAATCTGACATTCTGAAAAATACAATCACCAGGGTCTGACCGGCAGGCCCCATATTTAAAGACCAGCACCAAGGAATTCCCTCTTCCACATCCATCATGGCTGCACAGCCCCGGCACCACAGAGCGTGTGAGTGCTGGGTCTGCCGGTACATTTGTGGACTTGTCTTCACAGAGTGTGTATTATCGCTGATGTTGATCTACTCCTCTGTGTGTACAGGCATTTGTTGATGCTGCAGCTATTCTTAGCACGTAACACACTGCATGTAAATCTGATGCAAATGATGGAAACTGTTTGAAACCTGTGATTGCAATGACTAATAATCATCCATGTCCCCTGTTGGATCTGTTGAGAGAAAGTTGAGGGAAAAAACTTGAGTTATACAAAAAGTGTGTCTGTCTGCGTGTCTGTGTCTGTGTCAAGAGACACATTTCTGAATATATACATTAGGTTAGTCCCACTACAGACACATGGAGCAGCAGGATGATACAAAGAGCAGCCATGCATTCCTCCATGCTGTAATAAAGACGCGTCTCTCCAGCATGAGGACAGGGACACATCAGACAGGCTTTAATCCAAGGACGCGCTCAATCAAGTCTGATACGTTTTAATGGCGGGATTCTTTTGACCTACATATGAAACTAGTGACAGTCAGTGTGAAGGTGTGAGGCTCCACATGACGGACTGAGGCACAGGGCAGCATGCAGCACCGACCCACCTCCACGAAGTAGAAACAGGGCAGCAGGCTGACGCTGTCTTTGGTCAGGACCCCCTTCTCTCTCGCAGACATGATCGGGCCTCGCAGTATCCGCACAGATCCGACAGGAGACGGCTGAAGAAAGGCTGGGCTGTCCGGATCAGGAGCGCTCCATGCCGCGCGCCAGGCTCGGTCCACCTGCACGGCCTCGGTCTGCGCTAACGGGCGGCCCCGGGCCCGGTTCTGGACATGTCTCCTGACGAGCTGTCAGCGAGCCTGGAGAGCGGAGACACCGAGGAGCGGGGAGGAGGAGGGGGGAGGAGGGCGCAGGCGCACTGAGGAGGGGGGGGGGCGGTTAACAGCGGACGCGTGCGCGCGCTGGCACTGACAGGCTGCCGCTGACGCACGCGCGCGGGTCGTGACAGGAGCTCAGGATCAGGCTTCAGTCACGAGCAGCGGGCCGGGGGTCTGCACCGGGGCCGAGCCGCCTCACCTCACAGGGGGCTCCCTCCTCAGGTCCCCTCACCCACTCTCACATCAGCAGCGCCACCCTGCGGCCACAGAGGCCACAGCACCCAGTCCTCTTTTCTCTGGATCCACTAATCAAATCCAATTTATTTAAATCACAAAATCACAAACACTGTTTGCCTCTGAGGCTTTACAATCTGTACAGTTGTGACCCCCTCTGTCCTTAGACCCTCGAACCGGGTCAGGAAAAACTTCCAAAAA
>JAOXYL010000055.1:799393-809959 GCA_028564955.1 Terapon puta
TCATACGTGGCACTTTGAGCTCAGTGTCAGGACAGTCTGTGGGCGGCAATGCACTGATACAGATAATTAAATGAGTGTTTTTGATGATTTTACCAGATATGGATTTATCCTTCAGAACACATGTTTCTATGTGTTTACAGGTAATGTTGGGAATTACGAAATCACATAAGGTGAACAATTTTACTAAATATGAGCTGCAGTTAGTTATCAATAAGATTTTTTTTCAGAAGAAGTTTGCTAATTAGGTGAGTGAAACCAAACATACATATAAAAAAGAAATGAAATGTTGTTGGACAGTTTACATTTTTCTCTAGCCTGCATAATGTCACCTAACCACGGACGTATTCTCTTGCCTCAGTGCATTGTGGGTGATCCACACCTCTGGAGCAGCCATTGTAGTTGACTCACCCTCTCAGTCCTTGGAGAGCCGATCTCAGCTAGTTCGCCTCAGTTCTTCAGACAAATGGAACGACACTCACGACGGCAGCGGGGATTCCCCGGAGGAAGGTGCAGAGGGATGAAGGGGCCTGTGAAAGAGGGGATGTAGCTGAAGAGAGGCTCAGAGAGGTGGAGGTATGGTGACAAACCAACACTGAGTTCTGAACTCTGAAGTTTGGCATCACATCTGTGTTTCATCTGTGCAGAATATTTTTGGCTGCTTCTATTTCGTGAATACAGTCTGTTTATCCTCCTCATCTTTAAATGAAGAAATACATGTTAGCCAATAATGACCGTGATAGAGCCTATCACATATCGTCTGTTTTCCACTATTCACTCACACTCACTATTTTTCTAAATGAGCTCAACCACTACTAACAAATCAAGCCTAGTTTAGTTGATGAAGAAGTTGCTTTAGGAAGGAGACTAGCTGAAGACAGCGATGAGCCCTTATGTTTCTGATGACCTCCTGACCTTTGCATGACCCCTGCTGACACAACAGGTATGCTTGTGACAAAACATTTCTATATCTAACAAATTACAACCGTGCCATGCAGAATAACATTCATAATCATAAGAATCTGGAGGAGATGCAGGTTTACTTTATGGAACAGTGAAATCATGCTGTTTTGGGGTTGGTTGGAAATAAAAAGAGGAAGTGCTCGTTTTTATTAGAGGTCTTTATCATCTCAGAGTACACAAGTTAATGACCAATACCAATGATCAATTCTGACATTTTTAGACATGGTGGGCAGATGTCCATACAGTAAAATCTTCCCAAAGCAGAATGATTAAATGAATCAATTACACACACACACAGGTAAAAATAATAAACCCATTGACTACCTGTCGATACAGCAGAGGAACCTCGTCACATGAGAGGTGTATTGGACCTCAGCTGATTTCTAATAAAAGACCAGTGTTGATGAATGGATGCTTTGGTGTAACTGTGCTGAAACAGACTCCCCACGTTCTCCACTCAGCAGATAACTGGCACAATATCAGGATCCATGCACAGCCACCAGCAGCATAATAATCAGATCAGCCAATCCCCAGGCCTGCTTCAACAATGGCTTACGTAGATCACTGCTGTCAAACTGCTTTTACACACTGTCACGGCCATTAGACCGCACAGGCCTGAGTGGCTTCTTGCTAAGACAGAAGGAAAAAAAAAAATCAAAGCAAATGGAAAACCACTGTGACTGTTTGCCCTGCGCCACGTCCAAAATGACTAAAGTAGAAAATCATTACTCACAATTATGGCACAACTCTCGTGTTTGTCAGTTTCCAGTGTTTTTTTTTCCTCCCCCTCCTCTCCATCCATCCTCTCCGTCTAATGCCGAATGAATTGCTCTTGTTCAGGAAATTGCTGCTAACGGTGGCAGGCGGCTCCAAACATGTTCCACTTAAAGAGAGAGGGAGAGAGGCAGACACAGAGAGAGATTAAATGGGGGAACTTGGCCACCTGGATGAATGCAGGGAATGAACAATTAAAAATCAATTTACCGTCAAAAAGCTTTGCCTTCTAATTAGGACCGCATGCGGGCCAGAAGGGCTTTTCTGTTGAAGGGCACCATTTTTTTTTTTTCCTCCTCGCACATTGTTTCATATTTGTGTTAATGTTGCCCCTCCCTCCACCCATTGTTTTTCACCCTCTGCTTACATGCCAAAATAATGATAATGCGGTGGTAAATAGTGCATTATTCAGACGGGGACTAGTACAATAGCTGTAAGTGTATTTTCCAAAATGGAGAGATGTTTGTTTTGATTTGCAGCAGGTGTGCGGCGATTGGAGCGGCCGTTATTCTGACCGAGACGGCGGCGTCTCGTACGGCGTGGAGGTCTCCAGCGCCTCGTACACCCTGAAGCTCATATACTGTACCAACAAAGGGAATGCAGCAGGAGAACAAATCAAAGTGTGTGGAGTGTGATCCAGCACCGCCCCTCTTTATGAGAGGAACCGAGGATCTGTTTCTTCACCCACCGCTTTTTTTGGTTGTGTGGCAGCTGTGTTGTTGATCCTGTCTCAGTGATGGACTGCTCTGTTTTGACTGCTTTAACAACCGTGCTTCATATTTAAAAGAAATGGCGAAGAGAAGACACACACGCATCAGGGAAATCTAATATTTGAGGCTCTTCTCAAATTTTTCCTTGCCGTATGTTCTCACACAATTTGTGTCTGTTGTTGGGCGATAGGGCCAAAAAATGATTCAAGGCATAGTAGAATTAAATGCACAGAAACAAACTTTTACTAAAGATGGCTTATCTCCAAGTGTCCCAGTGAGCTGGATCCTGGGACCAGCTCACCTAACCAGGAAGTACGAGAACATTTTTAATGTTGTCAGTTACACCTGTGCTTTTCCTGCTATGACAAGTGCAAATATCAGCTGTGAGGGAGAAGGAGGACATTGAAAGGAGGGAGGAGGAGAGTCAAGCACACTCCGTACAGGCCCAAAGTGTCTAATCACCCAAATGAGTGAAAACACCTTTATAGACCATGTGTATTCAAGGAGCTTTAAATGTAAAAGATTTGGGGTGAGGCGTCATATCTGGATTATTTATACTGCCACGTTCATATGTGCATCTCTGTTAGTCACATGACACATCTGATTACAACCTGTCTTTGCTCTCATCAACCGGTCCAGAGGTGGTAACGCATCCAGAGCTGTCCTGTAACTGACAAAAAATAAAAAGAAAAGAGTCATTTTTGCACTTTAGCAGTTCAGTTACAACTGTTTAGCTAGTGTGAACAGTGATCCATAAGCTAACACAAACACACGACATATTTATTTCACAAACACATGATTGGTTTTTATGAAGCATGGCTCCCCCCACCCATACGGATCAATGACCTGTCACCCACACAGTTCATTCAGTCTGAACTCAGGAATCGAATGAAGTCCAGCAGCTCAGTGCACCTTGTATTTGGTCAAGTAGTAAAGACTGGAGCCGATTCTGCTTGTTGCTTTAATGAGACAGAGAAGTAGTTTGATTTTAGCTGTTGTTACCTCAAACAATGTTGAAGACAATGAAGTGACTGAAACAATCAGTCAGTGTCTGTCTTAGACGCTTTATTTAGGTCATATAGCACATAGCAGGAAGTGACTGTAAATGGGGAATATATTGGATATTGGATCTGATATGCATGATTACCAGAGAATAATTGCTAATATTCCTTATGACTCACTGATCTGTCCTTAAGCATTATCATGTGAGCAACATGTTGACTCTAACCCTAACACGAGTGTTAACCCTAACACTAACCCTCTGGAACAACAAAATACTTACAGAAAATGTCAACTTTGAAAGCAACATACTGTACATCATAAAGTGATTTTATTCAGAAAATGAGTTTACCCATATGTTTCCTGATGGATGAACTGTAGCGTGTTTACGTCCATATTGATAAGGCTTTAGAGTAGCACAATCATCACTGTGTTGTTTGCTCCATGTTTCCAATGATTTGATGAATACTGCAGCCCTTGCAGGCCACTAGAGGGTCCTTTAGCCTTGTTTATTTAATTCATGATAATTTATGATGTGTGCTCTATTCCTTTCATTTCTTTTCAATGAAACACACTGCAGTGAACACAGCCGTCTGGGTATCAGTGTTTTCTTTTCACAGTCCTTCTGCTGTGCCCACCACTTTGACTTTGAGAAACAACCCAGCAGACAGAAATCTATCCGTCAGACAACAGAGAGACTTTCTGAGCTGCCGGTGTGGCCGCCCACTTACTGCATGTTAAAATGTAGTGGGGGCATAGAATAGATTTGCACAAATTGAAATCATTTTCTCACCAGAGATCCTTGGTTTTTCCTTGGTGGACAGCTTATACAGTTTAATGGTAATAGCTCATTAGAATTAACATTGTGTACCTGGTAGTTGTGGACCCTCTACACCTGATGTAAAGTAAATGATCTTTTTTAACTCTGGCTCTATACAATACTCAGGTGTCAATATATCTGTGGATTCCTGAGGCTATCCCTGCATAGTTTTCATTAAAATTCAAAATGAGAATTCAGTCAAACACCAGAATCCTGGCTTAGTGCAGTTTTTCCAAAGATGTAATCAGTTTTTTTAGTGTTTCCACAGTGTGTTTCCCTCTGAGCTGTGGTGGAAGGACACATCCTGGTGTTCAGTTTGTTATTGAGTCACAACAGTGATCGTGAACCAGCACGATCAAACTCTGTCCAGTTTAACGGGGCCTCACTTTGTCTCTTTGGAGGGACAGCCAGTAGCTAGTTAATATGGTAACGTTACTTAATGTGAGGTGTCAGTGTGTAACTAACATTACTGAGTCAGACTTTTGACATTGCACATTGTCCCTGTTCCATCACTGCTGGATCAGTCTCTTAGTTTTAAAGCTAACCCAGAGGTCACTAAGCAGTGAGGTGAGTTTGTCCAGGATCCTCTTCACCACCACTGTATCTGGTAATCAGTAATCCGGGAGACATAATACTCACAGTGCTTCCTGCTCTGTCCAGGGGTTATGCCATGTTCCATTTATTTGCAAAAAAAAAACATTTTCCTGACTTGTTGCCCTGGAGCACGGCTCATTCCAGGTTGCCCTCCCTACTTTTGAGTTTGTCCCTGCACTCTCTTCTTTTTGTTTAAAGGCTCCTTCAAGTGTTATCCAAACTGAAAGCGATGCAGTCAGTGATCCCCGTGTCATACTGTCGACATGTTGACTCCCCATGAGGCTTGCATAGGGCATCCTAATATGTTGCCTATAAACATCCTATAGCGCTTCATTAGCATCATGTGACCGCCTCTTGATCAGCGGGTGATGGAAACGTCTTCATCCTTACATTTGCACTGAGTCCAGAGTTTGCTTTTCTTTTGTAGGGAAGTCACCCTTGTGTACTATCTTGTTGGCATGACAACACAATATCCATCTTCAAGTTAAAAAGAAAAAGCAAGGCGTGTGGATGCACCAAAAATACAAGGCGGTGACTCAAGCCATGCCATCTTAAGATTTATGAGGCTTTATTACACACACAATACCTTTTAGCAGCATACTTGCATTGTTTGATTGCATTTAAACAATATTTCTTGACAAATTATAGAATATAAGTAAAATGTATACAGGAGTACTTTTCACTTTTCTGTACAGCTTTTAAGGCAAATGTCTCTTTGTGCAGCTTTTTTTCAGACATAAAGCCCCAGCATATAGACTATAAAACGTAATATTTACGTGGAAAAACATAATCCCTTAGTATGTGTACAAAGATATTTCCATGTACGGAGTGCATCACTCTTGAATCTAATTTAAGGGGAGCGTGGGCTTGGGAGATGGGAAAGACAGATGGTATGAAGCACTTAATGCCTTTTTTTCTCCAATGACACTCCCTAGAATGTCCCAAAAGTCACTGCTGCCAACATGGTGGAGTTTGTGCATGTATACTAGAATATTTTACTGTTCAAAGATTATAAATGTGCAGTGAGATATGCTACACACAGTCTGACCGCAGTTGTCCACTTCATAATGTTTCTGCTAATAAAGCTGCTGTGACCAGTTTCAGTGATAGACCTCAATTAAGAGTGGGCGTATATTCAACCACTCTCAGAGAGTCGCCCTGTGACCTGTGAAATCTAATTAATTCTGAGACTTTGTTTGGCAGAAACAAACAAAAATAGGCATTGCTAATCAATTGGTAGGAAATGAGATAAACGAGAATGCAGAGGGTGGCGTGATACATGGCTGAAGTGCTGAGATAACGACTTGAGAAAAAGAAGACATGCTAGCATGGTGAATCCACTCCAAGCCTCTGCTCTCGTGCCACAGAAGATACACTCCTTGGAGGTCACTAACTCTGCTGCATTGTGTGTGTGTGTGTGCGTGTGTGTGTGTAACAGCAAATATTTGATGCATCAGCCAAATATTTGCTGTCCTTGGAGCATCCTTTTGAAAGATTTTTGTCATTTAAAACTAGTTTCTTGCAGTTTTATCATCAATTTGCTAGTTTATGTCCACACTAAGTTGTAACACCATACGCTTCGTCAACCGTGTGTTAAATCTGAGCAGGCTCCAGCCATTTTGGTGCCCAAAGTGAGATTATGGTTTGGCGCTCCCCACTGTTTTTTTATTTTCAAGACAAAGCATGAGGGACATATTACCATTACTTTTTTTTTTTTATTACATTTATTGTTTTAATTGTTTTTCCTTTTGTCTTGAGGGTTTGCAGCAGCTTTTTTGTGTAGACTGTAAAGTAGATAATGTTATTATGAAATGGAATCAGCTGCTGAGAAGTCAGATGTTAATGACTTTGTTATAACATTAACGATACTTTTCCACGTCGTGCTAAGTTAGTGTAGCTAGCATTAAAACACTGTATGTTGGATATAACATACTTGTTTATCCAACAGATCGATAGTACTGAGAGGAAGAAATCAGTAATGAATTGACTTTAGAGTTCAGCTGGTCCGTTATGTTGGTAGATGGGGAATGTGAGTGATTTCAGCCTCCCTGGTCTCTGGTCCTTTAATTGCGCAATTCGGCCTTTTTATTAAGACCCAGGAAAGATGGAGGATGTTTAACACATGACTTAGGACTTACGTCTCTGGGCAGGTCACTGCCTCCCCACCATTCCTGAGAGAGGGATGGTGCAGTGGAGGATGACAGTTTGTGTGGTCAAGCATGGTTTGGAAGACATCTGGAAATTAATCCACCACATGGTCGAACTCCTGTTGAAGATGGAGAGAGAGCTGCTTGCCTCCTCTCAGTATCAGAGTGACAGCATGCTCACAGTGAGATAGGGGCAGTGGCTGATCTCAGGCCTGTTTGGCTACATCGACCAGCTGTGGTATTTACCAGCTACACAGCAGCTTAAGAACAGCAAAGCCATTGGCTGATTGGCCCACAGGCCAGATGGTAAAGAGTTCACAGGGGAAAAGCAGGAGCCAGTTAGGTCAGTCCATACTGTAGTCATTATTTTGGATCTTTGTAAAAACATTCAAACAAAATGTCTGTATGCAAGTGGTAGAGGAATACAGGCAGAAATGGTATCATGTGTTACCTTCAGAGGTGAGGAATGAATCAAATAGTTTTCAGACCTTATACTTCCTTCACTTCTGGGAGGGGGGAATCTCCGTGTTATCGAACCAGATGTCTTTGTGTTGCCTGTTTCACACCTTGTCCAAGACCCCCATTTCTACAAACCATTTTTTATGATTTCATAGGAATGATAAAAACAAACAAAAAAAAACTGGTACATTGCTACAGTTTCTTTGTAAGGTTCTCTGTGGAGCTCTTGACTTCTAGTAGTGCTGTGAAGCAATATTTCTGTGAGTAGGTTCTCTTTATGTCGATCTCAAGCACGCTCAAGAGGGTACATATGTCTGCACATGTGCACATAGGGAATGCACAGTTCTGCCAATGGTGTCATACTATACCACTGATTGGCAGGTAGCAGAAACATGCCAACGTCTGCTGAAGAGATGGCAGGGAACGAGGACCCAAACTCAGAAACAGACTGGAGATAAGAGATGCTCTTCAAAGCTTTACCTTGACCAGCAGTAGGCAGGTCTCCATCAATGGAGGACAAGTCATGACAAAAGCTCTGACTGGAAGTCTGTGGCGAACTCATTACAGTCTAGTTGAGACAGAAGGGGAGAAGGCTCAAATGTACTCATCTCTCAGCTAGGGGGGCAGTTAGGGACCTCTAGATCTATAGAACACAGGTGACCAGCAAGCATGGCTAAAATATGCAGCGAGGTAACAGGAAGGATATAAAATACTAAGACTGCTAGCAAGTAAAGAATTCTGAATGAAATAAAATAGAGATATTGGATTTAACAAAATGAAATGCAGTAAAACAAAAATCAGCATTTCTAAAACCTTATTGAGGAAGGATATGGAATCAGCACATTTGTTAAACCTCAAGAACTCACATAATTCAGTTTGATGAGTAACACTGGATGTACATAACCATATTTGCACAACTTAGATGTAAGTTATGTTAACCAGGAAAGATCAGAAAGTAAGTATTGGTCAGGTATGTGTGCACATACAAGGAATTTGACTCTTTTTTTTTTTTGAGCATTAAAAATGCTCAAAAGTCTTGATCACTTGACCATCAACTTTGTGCAGCAGCAACCACAACCTCTCAGACACTGTTCAGAGAGGTGTGCTGTTCTCATGCACTGTACATCTCACGTTTAAGAAGGGCCCACAAGTTCTCAGTAGGGTTTAGGTCAGGCAAGGAAGGGGCCATACCATTATTCTTTCTTCTTTAAAGCCTTTACTGGCTAGCCACACAGTGGAGTATGGTGGATGGTGTCTTGCATAAAAATCATGGTCTTCTTGAAAGATGCAGACTTTTTCCTGTACCACTGTGTGAAGATAGTGTCCTCTATAAAATGGCAGTAGGTTTGGGAGACGCTCTTCAACCTGACATGGTCCAAAAAGCTCATCTTTAATAATTCCAGCCCAGACCAGTACCCCATCTCCACCTCACTGGTGCTCAGTTGGTGTGGCGCTCTATGCCCATTGCTGATCCAGCCACGGCCCATCCATCTGTCCCATTAAGAGTCACTTTCATCTCATCAGTCCAGAAAACCTTTGAGAAATCTATTTTCAGATATTTCTTGCCTCAGTCGTGATGTTCCAACTTATGTGTCTTGTTCAGTGGTGGTCGGACTTGCGCCTTTCTTACCTTGGCCGTGTCTCTGAGCGCTGAACACCTCGTACTTCTGGACACTCCAGGTAGGTTGCTCTTCTGGAATAGACTCTTTTGGGTCTTTTCATGGTTCTGTGGTGACATCCTAATATCATAGCAATTTCAGAGTGCTGCATCCCTCTGAAAGATGTTTTTGACTTTTCAGAGTCTGTTGGATCTCTTTTCTGGCCCATTTTGCCTGAGGAAAAGAAGCTAATAATTGTACACGCCTGATATAGAGTGTTGATCTCCTCAGGCCATACACAAATGCACATCACCTCGTATGTTTAAATCCAATGGACATTCGAATTGACACAGTTTTGAGTTGGAATGTACGCATAAAAATGATTATTCAAAATACTCTAATAATGCCTAATAATTGTGTGCAAGTCTGTGTGCAACAAGTAGGCCCAAAAAAGACCTTGGTCACCTACAGAAGCAAAGATAACAATGTATTTCCGATACTTGTTTGGACACAGTTATGAATGTAAGCAATATAATGGCAGTCCTGACAATCTTTTGCGGTTTCATTCCTCAGTATATGCATGATTGGAAGTTTGGACTGCACTCAAGTACAATTGCCTTACCTTGCCTTGCCTAACATGGATTCATCTGGACTAAACAGTGCAGTTATGAAGACACCCGTAGTATTGATGCGGTTTGAAAATGGTGAACCCAACTCAGGACAATTGGGACCAAAACATGTCAGTCACACAGTAACCCTCATTCACAAAGCTATGAGAAGGCTCTAGATAATGACACACTTTTTATTTCAGACCACAATCAAATTGTGTGTACCTGCAGCACATGGGAGAGCATTTTAACCACAGAGGAGGGATTAATAAAGTAACACAACAGCATGGGGATTAGGAGTGTTTCCACCGCGGTTTCCCTAATGAGACTTTCCCTGCCCCCAATCCTTCCATTAGCTTTGGCATCTAAAGCCCAGCCACTTGTCCACCTGCTACCTGTGTCTCCAGATCGTACTCCATCACATTAACATTCACTCTCTTTTATTTGTCATCTTTCTCCACACCCACCCACTTTCTGTCTCTCTGCTTCCTCTGTCTCTTCAGTTCAGCTCAAATGTGTTTGGTGGTTCAGACAAGATATATCACTTGTAAATTCACTGAAAACATATCAAACGTCATTCTAATTCTTCCAGTCTTCAGAATTCTCTTTGAAGGCGCTGATTCCCAGCAGACTGCCATCATCTTGACCTTTGTGTTTCTTAATTCCTTTTTCTTCTTTTGTCCCCCATGTACCACTCTGTTTCTTCATTCATATATTTATACTTACCGTATTATTTCCCCTCTCTAATATATTGTAGTAATATAGCAGTGTAAAAGTCAAACTACTGTTGGCCTGTGTCATGGGCGTAGCCCGCACTTCCCGTATCTCTGCCGTTTGAAGCAAACACTTTTTTACAGCCATTACAACCACTTAATTCATTTTTTACATGTGGAAAGC
>JAOXYL010000055.1:874132-885358 GCA_028564955.1 Terapon puta
CACACACACACAAACACACACACCAAGTGACTGAAACAAACACTTGAGTAAATACAGAGCGGCGCTGCTTTTAGACCCTATGTTAGACCTTATATTACCTGGATTTTAGGGTAATAGAAATGGCCTCCTGTTTGGGCCTGTTGCTAATGAAGGTGACAAGTGAAGGTGTATCAGGTATGCCCACAATGTTTCTGTGCTTGCACATTACAGCTAGAGGTGTTGACCTCCTCTGGCTTCAGTGAATGATCTTTCTGAACGGGCAGCTGACACATGTGGACACAACCTCCTGATCGCAGCTCTTGGCTCAGAGTGGGTTGCCAGGTCACCAGGTGGGGTCAGCTGCATTTATTTGCAAGAGATGCTTTTGTTGGGAACACGAAACAAGTTTTGATCTGCAGCATCGATGCAAGTGCTTTCACTCTTGTCTTGTCTTGGCCATCCTCCACCCATGTGGTTAACTGATGAATCGTGTTATTGTGACATCAAGTCAAGCACAGCCCCAGGACCTTGCACTCCAGTTGTTAAAATGATCTCCAGTTGTCTGTAATTGTCTCTGTCACTAGTTTTTGGTAGTAAGTGTGTTTTCTCCAAATGACACCGCTGCCAAGGCTGTGGCCTCTGAGTGGCATCCTTTCGCTTCAGAGTAATTTGAGTCGGAAGATCTTAATAGACGTTCCAACTCAGTGCACACAGTATTTTGATCCACAGCTGCTAACTGAAAGCAAGATTAGATTTGCTTGAGACATAACTAAGGCACTGGTCAGAATGCAGGTCTGACTCCTGTTGATCAAACTTTTCTCGTGTTTTTTCCCCCTCTTTTAACAAAGACACTGTTACTGTGGACACCACTGCTCTGTTGGATAGAAAGGCAGGAACAGTCTGTTTCTTTAACATAATCAGTGGTTCCAGAGTTCATTAATTTATCTTTATACATTGCAGGCTTGTAAATTGAAATGCAAGCCATAGTAAATTTAACTGCGTGCCCACAACAAAACAAAAACCGAAAGCAAACAAAAAAGATTCATTTTGGTGGAGCGCAGAGGATGAATTGAGCGGTGTTGCAGCCTGAAGAAAGAAGCCTGTCTGGAGCCTGGTGGTGCGACTGTGGTGTCTGGTAGCTTCTGTATTGCTTGCCAGATGGCAGCAGGGTAAACTGTCACTGGGGTGGTCATTGTCTTTTAGTATTCTTTGTGCTCTGCGACACCTCATCTCACTAATATCACTGATGCTCGGTAGATAATTACAGATGATGTTCTGTGCAGTTTTAATCACCCACATCAAGCACATCATCAGCAGAGACAGAATGTCAGCCGCCAGGCGCCAAGGTAGCTGACATTCTGGATCAGATCTTCAGCCTCTTGGCCAAAGACCCCAGCACAGGGAACGTCATCAACCTGCTCATACAGGAAGTAGCATGGTTTTTATTGACAATTTTAACCTATTTTGGAATCGCCCATCATTGAACGTACTGGGAAATGGAGCCCATCTTAGCATATATTGAAGCACAACCTGTTATTATGCAACCTGCAGTCTAATGCTCCTGCAGTCTGACTATCCCCTTCTACATCTCCAGACAACCATGAAGGCTCTACATCAGTCACTTTCAACTGAGAGCCGACTTTTCCCCCAACATAAATAATGTAAATATTATGGGGTTATTGCAGGGCTAGAGTTTTGGTCTGTTCAGGACTCAAATTCTTCTATTCTTAATGAAGAAAGTGCATAAGTGCATTTTTGCCCTTGCCCTATCTGCACTCCATCTGAACCCTGTAAACCTAATGATTTACTCAACAGATTTAACTGTTTATGTCAGACCACCTGAAATGCCATTGCTCCCACAGAAAGAAACTTAACTACATGTCCACTTTTTGTATATGAAGGACCTTCTGACTTCTTACAAGGAAGAGTCAGCTATGTCTCTAACCTAATCACCCATAACCAGCATAATTCTAGAAACCTGCTAAAACCATGAATGATGTCGACCCTGAGTCTCTCAAATGCTGGACTTTAGTGTTTTGCTTTATTTTGTTTTTTTATATGCTTATAAATACAAATAAAGAATGATGTGGAGAACTAATATAAACTAAATGTACAAAAAAACAATATTATCATTATTGATTGATTTCTATACCTGCTTATCCTGAGCACACATGGCCACAGGGGGTGCTGGATCTCAGCTATCACAGGCGAGTTGGGGGGTACAACCTGAACTGGATGGCAGTCAGTCACAGGGCAGACAACCACTCACACTCACATTATTATTTATATTTAAAAGTAAAGATAAATGAATAAATATGTCATTTATGATACAGTATTTGAGCAAACTCTATGTTTACACGACATGAATTAATGAACTAAAGCAACATATATGTTATGTTACTTTAAAAAATATATCAGTGTTTTACAAAAAACTGTTTACATGTTTACATTTACATTTTCTTGACATTTTGATATGATTATGATATGATAATGCCCTCAGCGTTCGCTATGCTGTCCACAGACCCAAAGGGGATTCATACACTCTCAGACTGGTGTGATATATTCAGGGCTTCACAGTAGAAGGTCTGTGATACAGACATCTCATCTCACTGCAGTTGTCCTCTGTTGCATCGTATCCAGTTGAAGACTCTGATGCTGGTCCACAGGGCGGTGATGGTAACTGCCCCTTCCCACACAGAGAGAAGCAGACATAGAGAAGATAAACAGTGAATCTGCTTTCTGTTGTTCTAGACCCAAACTATTCCAAACTTTGAATCTGAAAACCATCAATTGAGGCTTTTAAGAGACAAAAACCTTTTTTTATTTTACATTTTTGGCTTTGGTTTAAAAAAAAGCCAGTTTAAAATGATTAAAAATAATTATGATGATGAGAGTAATATGACTGCTTTTGATGTGCTATATATACAGTCATAATCAGTGTTTTACTTTAATTTGTTTCTTTTATTTAATTCAATCAATTATTTAATTCATTCAATTTAAACAGTCTATTATTTTACTTTCTCAATACTGGATACTTATCTGTTATTCAAACAGCCTGCTTTTTATTTTTTATATCTCTTTAATTTATTTTTTTACTACTATCATTGATTTTGGACAAAAACATGTCTCACTTTGTTTCTGAGGTTGTGCTTGTTCGATCATCTAACTGCATGTGAACACGCACACACCCCTCCCCATTCCAAATCAGAGAATGCTGTGTCTTACAGTCTTGGTTTACAAAACCAGCAGTTTTTATTCAAACAACTATGAGCAACCAACATAATGGATGCATTCAAAGAGACTGTTTGAAAGTTTTTTTTTTCCTCTTTTGAATGTGACTATTCAAAGCAGCTATAACACTGTTACCTTCAGACCTAATTTATCTTAATCATACTCACTCCTAGGTTCAGCAACTCAGGACAGAATGTGTGTCAAGTTTATATATTATATCATAAAATATATATTTATTCTTCCCAAACGATTAATACTGCCATACAATAAATATTGTATGAAACTATAAATGAGCAATCTATTTAGAATTTTTTTTGTTTTTACAGTTTTACAGTATTATGGTAGACAACCAAAATAAACTGTGTGCAAATATTCTTATAAATTCCAGTGAGCAATGGTACTAAAATCAAACTTTTTCCCATTTTGCTGTGAATCCCCTGACCCTCAACACTATGACCAGTTTGAGAAGCAGTTGCTAAGCAGCTTCTAAGTGCAGAGAGAGAGAGAACATCTCACATGAGAACATGATTCAGTATTCATCACATAACGTATAGTCACCCAGAAAGAAGAGAGGTGTTTCCTCTGCTTTTCAGCTTTGCCACATCCCCAAGTTTAGTTCAAAGGTACCATGCTCTCCCCATGTTCATTGTTTACCAAAAGCTGAACTCCCCCTAATGATCCTGAACTCGGTGAATGCCTCTAGCCTCTATTGCTGCATTGATAACACAAAAGACTGAAAGAAGAAGAGGAGTTTTTGTGTGTGTCAGCATCTAGATCTATTTTCAAATCTGTCTGGTGTTAAGACCACCATCCTATGCCCACTGTAAGACACAAAAATAATCCAACAGCACAAACAAAAAACAATATACATGAACTGACTCTCAGATTGATTCTGATTTCTGGTTCTGGATAGTTGAGCAGCACAATGCCTAGTATGCACATACCATCTTAGATGACACTCTAACCTACTATTTTTTACTGCAGGACAGGATTTTTCCACTTCCACATGTTCCTTTTGGCAATAACTGTTATGTGGATTCTTCTCAGTAAAGTAGCTTTTGGGCAGTATAACATTAAGGACATTTACTGGAAGAAGTAATGACAATTTTATGTTGATTTTTCCCCTGAGCTTGAAGTTTTTTGTTTTTTTTTTCATTCTATGGTGTATATTGGAGGTAAGTGCCATTATAATGCCAGTGTAGTTATTTAAATACAGATTTAAGTGAAACATGAATGGCTGTAACAATTTCCTTGAGAAATATTTGAAAAAAGTTTTAATTAAATTCTTTCCAAGAAAAAAATGTGTTAAATTCATTTGATAATGCAACATCCAACAAGGACACTGACATGAAATTATGAATTTACATATCTAAGCAGATAAACAACATTCTAAAGATTTTGTACAACAAGTAATTTTTAAATGGGCTTTTATCACCATTATTAATGAGAGTGAGAGTTACATGGGATGTATCCTTGATGAATGAATATGATGACTATGCTATCCACTATAACTACTTTTGATGAGCAAACTGCACAAAAACTGCAAAAAAATACTTTATTTCCAAGAAATGCATTATGTAATATGTATTATGTATAATTACATTATTGGCTGCAGTTATTACATTTTCAATGGATTTTTTTAATGCTGAGTAAACATTTCATCAAACATTTTATTATATAATTAGCAGTTTTTTACGTTATTGACTTTATTATATCTAAAAATGGCAAAATTATTAAGTTGTTGTCAGGTATTACTTTATTGGCCATTATTACATTATTGGTTGTAACGCAGTTGAGACTGTGGATCATCACCTCCAGCACCCAGACAATTAGCATTGGCATTCCACGGAGGTGTACGCTCTTCTCACCGTTCTTTTGCTGGTTTCCCTCTACGGCAATGACTGCACCCCAGGAGACCCATCTGTTAAACTCCTGATGTTTGCAGAAGACACTGGTTATCTGCCATATCTGGGAAGATGATGAGTCTGCATACAGATGAGGGGGTTGAATTGCTCTCCCTCTGTTGTGTCCAGGACAACCTGGAGACTAACTCAGTCAGAACTGTGGAGAATGCCCCAATAGTGCAGACCTGCCCTTCTTTCATCACCTATACATATCCAGAGTCAGGAAATGGGCAGGAAACATCACTGCATATCCATCCAGATCCAGTGTGGACTTGTAAGCAGAGTTCTTTCTGCTTCTGGCCTATCTCAAGATAAGTGAAACTGTAAGTACAACAGTGAAATCAGCTTGTATGCCAACCAGCCTGATAAGGTATGTACCAGGTAGTGGGGAACCAAGACAAGCTGATGAGTATTAGAACAAGACATAGGTGGCCTATAGCAGAGAGTATGATACTATGCAGGTTACCACTTTGAGAAGGGCCACGTGCAAAGGATATAGGATATATACGTGCTTTAAAATCCAACATCTAGGCTAACCAAGAAACGACTACTCGTTCAGTGTTCCAACATCTGCAAACTGGAAGTCCTCTGCTAATCTAAAGACCAATGAGGTAGAACAAACATGTTATTACAAAGGGGAACTAGGACAACAGGTCAGATGAGAGATACCATCATCATCCCCACACTCTGTGATTGGGTGTCAAGCCCCAACAAGACCTTATGACAGAGATTTCATTAACACAAGGGTGACCTGAGATTGAAAATTATGAATTAGCTGGACACTCAGCACCCTTGCAGCCATGTACCAAGACTGAGTGGCAAAGTACCCCTTGAAAGTGTGCTAGCGGATGTGAAGTAGATTCTCTCTTTTAAGACCATATCTGAGATCAACCAGCTGGTATACACAATGGTAACAATAATCCTAGAGGTGCTTGACTACAAAATAAACAGCATAAGCCACAAAGAGCATCCCTCCCCATGGTGAGGGAAGCTAGAGGCAAAGATCAAGGCAATACAGAGCCAGTAAGCTCACAGAGCTATAGAGAAGTGTAGGAAAGGAAGAGATGCCTAGGAAGTACTATGTCTACTATGTACTATACCCATCCATACCTGAGGCACTGGACACCGCCAAGCAAAGAATCACATCTCTAGCTATCAATGAAGAAATACACACAAGAAGGAGGATAAATAGGATGTTTTCAACTGGACCTTCCAAAGTAAACAGTCAGTGGTGGTGTTACAAGAACAGGTCCGTTCAGGGTGAAACTAATCAGTGCTCGAAGACCATATGGGAGAACAACAATGGTCATTGGCCAATCAATCTAAGAGAAAACCATTGTATCCATCGCAGTGGTAGACATCAGACAGAGTGTCAGGTATGAAGAGTTGGACAGCAGGGCCTGGACATGATCCATACCTACTGTCTCAAGAAACTAACTGCATTCCATGAACACCTGGCAGCGTAGATGAACCAATGTGACTAACAAGGTTCCAAACTCTTTTTGCTCTTTTGCTCTTAACTACATGGAGGTAAGACACATGTATTGTTAAATAATGTGGGTGTGCTGTTGTTTTGAACTTGATGTTAAGCCTATGTATTTGTGAAGAATATGCCTTCTTGCCTTCGTGTCATGTTGTAATAGCACCTGTGCTCTACAGCTCTCAGTGTGTAAATGTCAGCATGAAATTGCTGTCAGCGTATGCCAGTGACTGTAGCGATTATTGTGTCATTATGAGTGTCTTATTATAATATTACACTATCTAAAAAACATCTGATTTATGACCTTTTGAAAAGGTATGGCCAACAGTGAAAACCGTGTTGCTTATGGTTACCTCAGTGAAGGGTGAGTAAGTCTTGCCTACTTTGACCGTATTAGCTAGCTAAATACCAATGGTTCTGACATTAACTTGTATGCATTTATTAATCTATAATTTAGTTGTTTTTCATTTGACACATTTACTTGTTTGATACACTTCTTTCTAGCTAACAGCAACAATGAGTGTCTAAAAATCTATGACTACTGTGTAAGTTGATATTATTCAATGACTTGCATACTGTTATTTTCAATAACTTCAAAATCAATTAAAAATGTCCACTTTTGCAAATACATGCTTGTCATTTCACTGGTGTTCATTATCTCTCCAGAAAGACAAAATGGTCTCGGGTGTTGAAACCAATGTTTAAATCTAATATAGCCACATACTACTACATTAGCATCGATAGGAATTCAATTATTCAATATTACCGACTGTTATAGTTTATACCCTGATAAACTAGGGAAGGAGTGGTCCTACCCTGAGGTTTAAGTAGAGACCGGGTCCACAGCAACATAATTTTTTCATTAAGCTAGCACTTAACCCCTGCTTGGAGTATCTGACCAAGCTGAATTGTGCTTGTTTATCTTAATGTGAAATAGCATTAATTTACATGAATGTATATTACAAAAAATATGTATCTGACACTAATAATGCAATAACAGTTGTAGACAAGTTGGGGAGTTGGGGCCACCCAAGAAAAACACATCCATCTCGAGAAATACATTATCATTGACATCCTACATTATCAAAGTCACAATAAAATCATTCTGTAATTGGAAGGCCTTGATGAATACTGCTGCTCTATCTCCAGAGCAGCTTATATCCTCAAGCTGTGAGACATCCTCTTTACTCTGTTTATAGTTTTCCTCTTAGTTTTTTCTGTCTTAGGGTTTTCTGTTTGTAGCATAAAGGGACTACAACTTAAATGGTCTTTATACAACCTTCATTTGTAAAGTGACAATAAAATGAAGCCTTGAAGCACTGTAAATGGTATGTCAGCATTAAAAACTCCTGTCTACTTCAGATCACCACTATCTATGAGTGTGGGTGGGTGACAAAAGTCCTGTAAAAGAGATTCAACAAGTCAGTTGTGACAGATTGTTAAAAATGTAGAAATTGCAGGGCACAGAGACTGGGTGAAATCAAAGCCCAGGGAATACAAAGCTAATGCATTAAAACGCTCTAACACTATAATACTATGAACTCACTGTAACAATGACAATACTGACTGAGGTGTGTGTTGGCTATGGCTAGTATTGTTTTTTCCCCATAATTAATTCTTTTCTTATACAGTAGTAGAGTGGTTTTAAGGATGAATATGTCAATTGGTTAATCCATAAGCAACTATTGAATGAAGTAGAATAATTGCAATTTTGTTCAGACATTCAGACTTATTCCCCTAATTGTTTTAGCCTTATCCCAGAACTTTTCACATAGTAGCACCAACAGGTTAGAAGGTGGTGACCTTAAAACATTAAGATTTTGATATTGTCATTATTGTCTTACTGCACGTTTGTGTGTAAGTACAGCCTCACAGAGCTCTGCATTGCTGTGAACTCTTAGTCTTATTGTAGTTTTAGCCCTTTTGTTAATAGGTTATGAAAACATTTACCTTGTTATTAGTTAAGCAAGTGCAAAAAATAGGGACTAATCAAAAAGGTATAACATTTATGTAAACTATTTTATTTGGAGATGACACTGAAAATTAGCGTGACAGTTTTGTTAATGTGCCCCATCACAGAGGGACATTGTAACAGCCCATGTAGGTAAAGACTTTAGTTTTCAAGTGTAAAAGTCTGTCCATTTGTAAGATTTATGCCAGGGCTTTTATTATAGTCCCCCTTTTGTTCCTCAATTAAACAGTGTTTTTTTGAGTTATTTAAGAGCTTAGCTCAAACCAAGGCGAATGAGGATGAAAGAGTAATGCGATTTTCCAGTAAAACGGAAGAATCTTTATGGAGCTACTGGGTCATAAAGTGAACATCAAACCTTTCATTAGTGTCTTCATTTGGGGACTGGTGACAACAGTGACACGACCTTTGCTAGCTCAACATCGGGCACTTAAGACTGGGTGGGTGGTGGGGAGCCTTGGATGAGTCCTGGCTGCCACTGTTGGAAATAGGTTTTGCAGTCTCATAATAATAGCCATCTTTGGTGCAATTAAATCATTCATTTTTACCCTTATGGCCTTCACCTCTTGTCACATACATGTCTTGGTTTTAATCCCAACCACAGGGTGGGAAGGGAAGCAAGAAGGGAAGGAAGAGAGGGAGAATTCTTGAAAGCTGGAAATGGAGTGCATGGAGGTCAGTGGGAGATGAGAAGAGAGAGAGAGAGAGGTCATCAGAGAGAGGGAGGAAGAGGGGAGAGAGACAGATAAAATGAGACGGGTCTTTTGTGTGTGTGCAGATTAATTAGAATCCTTCTGGACTGCCATTAGAGCTCATTAAAAGGAGCCACAGCCATACAGGCATCAAACAAAGAGCTGGGATTGAACCCCAATCCAGCCCCCACGACTGTCTACTCTGCTCACAATGACTGCGCGCACACACACACACACACACGCACACACACAATATACATATATATATATATATATATATATATATATATATATATATATATATGTGTACACATATATATATATATTTACATACACATACATATACAGGTTCTGTAGATCGATAGATACATGATAGATAGCATAAACTTCATCCATAGCATCCTATGTTACAATGGAATGGATGTGTGTATTCTTGTACAAATTCATTCAAATTCATGTCTTCATTATGTATTATAACCTCTTTAAAACTATACTGCCAAGTATGTTCATGTGAGGTGTGTATGTGTGTGTGTCTCTTTGTGTGGCTGCTCAGATTGGAATGTAGATGAAACATTATGTTAATGAAATTTTTCCCTCTTTTTGTCTGAGTCTCCACAGGCCCTGTTAGCATAAATGGTGCTCACCCAGGTAGCCAGCGGAGACTAGCCCATTGCCACTAAAGGGATGAATTAGGCCTTCGAATCCCAGATCAGATCCTTGTTAATTTTCAATAAGAATTAGACTGGGGTTCCACATGCATTTTGATGAGACTGTTTATAGGTGCGTATTAGTGGGTATCCAATCCATGCTATGATAACATACCAGAGTTATTGCAGGCACAAGCAGAACAGGCCTACGGATTTGACAAAAGGAAAAATTATCTACAAAGCTTTGTTAGACAATCACTGGTTTTATAAGATCACTGTCTGAATGTGCATATGTAAAAGAGGGTAAATGGTTCTATCTTCTGTTAAAACTTTGTGTCATAATTTCCATGCCATACAGATTACAGAGACCCTCTTCACCACTGACTTAAGTTGCAGACATATGGCACAAAAAAAGGCAAAAGATATTGTTGAAGTCAGAAAACACCTCAATTTTTTTTATGAAAACAAGCATGCCCCATTCTCTGAAAATGCCCAGAGTCAAAGGGGATTTAGGCATCATAGTCAGCCTAAATCCTCCTCCTAGGTAATAATCCCTGGTAATAATGGTGGTAGCGAGCAAACAAAGCAGCAAATGTAATGTCAGCTTTCCTTTGTTGCCTTTAAATGGGTTCGCTAGCAAACAGCATGGAGTGTGTTTACATGTGCGTAAAGGTTATTCAACACCAAACTGATTTTTCACCTCCACTTTTCCACACTGGTACACCAACTGTGCTTCCTTCTCAATACCCTACCAATCCATCCTTAATCCTCAGCACACAGCCTTCATTCTCCATTTTGTCTCTCACAGCAATTTAGATGAGACATAAACTCAATCGAAGTGAGACTGGAGGTGGGTCGAGATGGCATCAGCTCAAGACTCAGACCAGACCACCTCTGCAGGATGTTTACGAACATGTTCAACAGTAGTCGAAGGATGGATAGAGTACCACAGCTGTGGAAAAGATTCTACATCCCGGGGATGTCAGTGGCACTGACATCACACCTAATGAAGACCTTTGAGAGGCTGGTCCTTGGCCACCTCTGCCCCCTGGTGAGCCGGTAAGTGAAACCACTACAGTTTGCCTAGTTTCTGAGGGACAAGGAACACATTGGGGTGGGAAAAGACTTAGTGGCATTGATTCTGGACCACATCACCAATCGACCACAGTATATGAGGATAATGGTTGTCTGTAGGTATTAGCAAGCAGTCTCCTCTTCGCCCTCTGCAATGCAAAGTTCACACGCACTCAGCCAACTGGTAAAAATTCTCTGATGACTCCACAATCGTTGACCCCATCAAGGATGGGAACAACAGTACAACAAT
>JAOXYL010000055.1:971411-994647 GCA_028564955.1 Terapon puta
AATGAGTTCATGGGTTTAGTCCATGTGTGAAGGTATCACAGTTGATGGAAATGAGTCCATGAGTCCAGGTGCATCTCAACAATGGTCAATAAAGATGGCGAACAACTTTATGGAAAGCCATCGACGTGTTACCTGTTAATCACATTCGGCCTTGGGTGTCACGTTACTGTGTTGGCTGATGTTGGCTCGTGTGTTGTGATCGCACACTGAGCGCAGGTGTCTGTTAACAAGCACTGTCTAAATGTTACATACAAAACCCATAAAATATTAAACACATAATATTTTAATTTTACTAAATGCGTGCGATGCATGCAACCAGGAAACACGTCTTCTCTCCACTCCTGCGTATTTTCCACTGCATGGTTTCATAACATGAATGCATGCTGCTTCCAATAGCACTGCAGCACTCAGAGGCAGAGCACTGGGAGGCTTTTTTACTGTAAAAGACATTTAGAGGTCAATGTCATCTTCTCTATTCATCTCACCACAATAAAACAGATGCATAAATTCACATCTTACATCATGATCCCCTCTGCAGAAACTTTTGAAATGTGACTCGATTCTCAAGGTCTTTTCTTCCAAGTTGCCCGTGTCGTCCACCTTGCGTGGGCGTCCATTTTTTCGTTTGACATCTCCCTTTGGAGTTGTCCGTCTCTCTCTCTGACAGGGTTAATGAGATGGCAGCACAGAGGCCGTCCGCGGCTCGACTGTTCCTTATTTATGCTAAATCTTAATGTACTCAGTGTGCCTGGGCATTATTTAAAAACATGCCCTTGGGCTGCTGCTGCGTCTTTATTCAATTCACCGAGGTGGCAGGAGGTCAGGGACTGCTCTGAGCTTCTGAGTCACACGGCGAACAGACAGAAGCACTCCTCCGACACCTCCTCCCCTGTGCATTCTTGTCCTCTGTCCTCCCGCCTCGCCTCTCACTCCATTTTCTGCCTTCGTGCAGATAGCAGCTGATAATATGTGGTTAATGAGGGCAGGCTCCTCGCCAAGAATGAGAACATCTGTCCACGATTTATTCTTTTGTTTTCTTCCATCTGACTTGGTGTGTGTGTGTGTGTGTGTGTGTGTGTGTGTGTGTGTGTGTGTGTGTGCATAGTGCACTTCTGAGTAGGAGACCACCTGTAGACATTGCTGGAGATATTTCACAGAGTTCAGTGAGATGCAACATGTGACAACTGGTGCCTACGGAGAGGTTGTTAGAAGAAGTGAAGTACAAAGACGACAGCTCTGCGGCCTGTGGCTGTGTGAGCCTGTAATGCTCTTTTTGAAAGAAACCAAATGCTGCATAATGTAAAAGTTCAGATTCAAAGTGAGACTTTTAGCCTTCAACATGGATGGAGAAGTAAACGGACACATCGTGGTGGTTGGAGCGAGTAGAAGGTGAAATGACGTGAATGAAACAGTTTGAAGCAGCACCAGATCGAATGTACCTCTGTGGTGATGTGAGGATCATCAGACTGTCACAGCATTATGAATGGTGACGTGCTAACTTGGTCATATAGGTGACCTTGTGAAAGTTAACACCTGCTGTTCTATAAGACAACAATGTATCAGCTACCTCTCAAACAAAAGGTTTTGTTGCTCGTAAGTTTGGGTTAAATGTTCAACTCTCGTGTCGGCGTGCAAACCTTCACAGTGGCAACACTAACACAACACTGATAATTAACTTGGTTTACTTTCTCATCTCCACACTGCTGACCAATTACGGCGCAGCTGTCAGATTGTTGGTTGAGAAAGTTACAGCCTCCTCCTAATTCACTGTCAGCGAGGTGTGGGCGACAGGGCTTTCTGGGGCTATTTTATCATTTGACAGGCAGTTCTGAGTATACAGGCTCTTTAATGCTGCACCACATGGATGGCTAACAACAAGATTCATATGGAGATAATAGCTTGATTCTGAGAAAATGACCGGCCTAACTGACGCCTATGTGTGATCTTTACTGCTGTTGTACTGCAAAACTGTGGTGGGCACAAATGAGCAGCTAAAGCGCTCTATTTTTCACCTGGGTGGGATGATCTGGTGGTTGAATGAGCTGCCCATCTGCCACAGCTTGTTATAGGGAGGGTGGGGAGGTTATTGAGGATTGCTTTGATTTTGCCTTTCATCCTCATCACAACTGATGACTAGAGACCGTCCAGTTCCTGCCCAAACACAGGCCTAATGGTCTGTTTTACCACCACTGTAGGAGGATCTTGTTGCACTTACTGAATGATCTTAGTCCCCTTAGAAAAAAACATTTTGCCCTGTTCCTTCCTGAAGATGGCCTCGGTTTTGTGTGTCAATTCCAGTTTTCCACTGATTTGGACCCAAATGTACTTGCAGTCCTCTCTCTGGATGATTTCTCTGACAGGTGACCTCCTGGTCCTCTATGGTCTGGCTGATACCGAACTTCAGGTGATTGTTTCAGTACTGTGTGTTGTCAGTGTTGATGAATCCAACAATCAGGGAGTCACTGGTAAACTTCCCAGAGTGGCATTAATGTTAAAGAGAAGTCTGAGGTGTAAAGTGTGAAGAGGAACAGTAACAGTGCATTTCCTTGGGGTCCACTGATATTGTGCATCACAACTTCAGAAGCATCCTTTCTGACATACTGTAACCAGCCAGTGGAGTAGTCCATGGGTCAGGATGCAGATTTGGGGTGCAGTTGCATCACCAGAAACTTCTCCTCTAGAGGGCAGGGCGGGGTGGTGTTCAAAAACTGGGAAAATCTAAGAACTCGCACAGCACTCGCCTGCTTTTCTAAGTGCTGCCTTTAGGTTTGAGGGTTTAAAGAAATAAGGTTGAATCCAAACACTTAATGTTTTCCATTGAGGGGACGAGGTAAAGTAACCAGCAGAGGTACGACTGGAGGTAAAGGTGATGGGTGGGGTCACAGACACACTCAGAGTGGGTGGGGTTTAACTCTGGGTGAAGGCTTGCTGCAGCATACCATTCAGTTCTGAAGCTGTTTAACCTCTGTTTTAATAAACTGCTGATTGTTCAGGAAGCAGCAGAACTTTTTTAGAAGCAGATACAGTCCATCATACAGGTAGAAACACCATCAGTGATATCTCTGTAGTCCTCCTGGAGGTTCCTCCTGTCTTTGAACAAGGCGCAAAGATAGTCATGTAGAAAAAATAAGAATAGAATATAGATGGGAGGAGAGAATAGAGGGTAAACTGGTTATATGGAAATGTAACAATGAAGAAAAACAACTATGATAAAAGACAATGATAAAACAATAAATAGACGACAAATTAGTTCTAATACAATGAAATTAAAGGTTGCTACATAAAGAAGTGCAGAATCAAAAGAAGGGGATATGTTTAGTCACATTTGTGTAATTAATTATGGATGAGCACAGTGAGTAGGTGTCTTAATCTGAAAAAAGAAAAGCTGTGTTGTGTTCAGTAATGCAGGTTCTGTGGATCCCCTTGTGTTGTACTGACTGTAGGTTAGTGGTGTAATCTCCCCCCATGGGTCAGTGTAAAGGCATCCATACATTTGGTTACAGAGTGTGTGTGGTTTGTCAGGACAGGGCGACTGATATTATTGAATACGTAGTTGGTAATATGTTGGTGTGAGACAAAGAAATGGCTCTTCAGAACAAAAAACTATCTAATGCACAAATCCAACTTCATCCAATAGTTTTGGACAAATGTCACCACAGCTGCCAATGAGTGTATAATACATGTGAAGAAGAAAGATAGGAATAAGAAAAAAAAGGAATTCAACATCTGGGCATCATGAATGCTGTCAGAAAATTTCATAGCAATCCATCCAATAGGTGAAATCTTTCAAACTGAACAAAGTGGCAGACTGAAAGGACCACAGTCACAATGATAACCTGGATAAAAACCTGCTCCGTCATCGTGGCTTCCAAAGGTCCCACTTTTTGAGCCGGTGTCGTGATGTCTTATTGGAGGTAACCGACTAGAATAGTTCCACTATCCACCCTGTCTACTATACGCTCCCTTCAGCTCCACGCCCTTTATTGCTTCTCATATTACGCCACAGCCTATTCAGATGGTGATAAAATAAATTCTCCTTTGTGTTTGTGGCTTTATTTGTGTGGCAGTTGGCCTGGGATCATAGTGTACGAGCACCAACAGGTAATTTGCGAGCAGACGCTGCGTTCAGGCACCTTTGTTTTACCTTCTGACAATGCTGAGAATCTCTACAAGTATACAACTGTTGTACTTTTTTCCTCTGCAGTGCCTCGCTGTAAAATTGGCAAATTCCCTGTGCTTTCACTTAAAATGTCCCCTACTGGAAATGAGAGGCATAAATCACCGTGCATGTCTGGCACCAACGTGCCCGCTGTGTCACATCAGCTTGAATTTTTTACAACATGGAAGGAAAGCGGCGGGCCCATTGACACTTTCCAGCCTGGGAGCTACTGTTAGTCAACCACTCATATCAATTTTTAATGAGCTCTCAGCCATGATATAGTGTAATTTCACCTCAAGGACCCAGTGACGCTATTTACTGTTAACGAGAAACAGCACAGCACCGGCCAAATTCTTCCCGATTGGAGCGTTTATGAAATTCACAGGTTTATGACTTGGACAGGGTGTGTGTGTGTGTGTGTGTGTGTGTCTTATTACAGCATTGTAATCTCGGTCTGCCTCTGAAGCTGGTTTTTGTTGAAGCACACTTCGATATGTGTCGCTGAGAGTGCGGCTCCTCTCCGCCGATGAGTCGCTGTGTCGGTCTGCTGTAGTGAAGAACCGGCTCGGACACAACGTGATGAGTCTCCCAGTTCTGATGCATCTTTCCAAGAGGACTCACTTTTCGTACGCGGATCCTCCAGTAGATTCTCCTCTGCATGTGTTCATGATTCCCCCCCCATCTGTTTGTTTGTGTCTCCTGTCTGTGTACGTACCCACTGAGCAGGGGGGGCTCAGGTGCCACCTACTTGATTAAATCTGAAGTCTTCCAGGATCCATATGTTTTACATTTTGGGGACTTTTTCTTCTCCTGATTGGAGGCTCAGAGGACGGAGGGTGTCACACGGTGCACACACCGCTGAGCCTCGTGTTCCAGCGGTACACGCCGTCTTATTAGCAGGAATGATTGTGTTTGGCTCATTTTCTGCCTTTTTCCTCCCACACCGTCACTTATGTTAAAGGTATCTAAACCACTAAACTCAATTCAGCACGCAAAACACCGGAGCACATTTGGTCTTTGAAGGAGTGAATTTTAAAAAGAAACATTACATTCATTATATGCACTCTTTTGGACTGTTTTTTTGGCACAAAGCTAAGACTTTGGATTCGTCCCCCTTCTTTCACAGTTTAATCAAGACACATGGCGAGGAAGGACAGAGGGAAAGGTCACGGACTAATAACTTTCAATGTACATGATGCATATGAGGATGGAGTGGAGATAGAAGTGAGAAAAATATGAAATGTGAACCTATGCTGTAACAGAAGCACTGGACAAATGAAGTAAAGGATCATCAGAGCAGGTTTAAAAGACAGTCTCATAATATCAAAGCATGTAAATGATCAAGCACTGTGATAAAGTGCTATAAGAGAGTAAAGATCTTCATATTTCTCCTCTTTGATTTATTCTAAATGCCTTTAAATGAGCCTGCTGCTCCTGTAGTAACTGTAGTAACTTCAAGGTTCTCCAAGCTCACAGGAAAGGGAAAGTAAATCATTTATTTTTTAGCATTTGCTGTTTGCTTTCATGTATCTGACAGCTGACATTTTGTCATTGATGCTAACAGCTCTACCTGAGGCAAACACAAATAACATCTTTAAAGAGCCAACAATGGAGAGAAGCTTTCATAGCAGGTAGGCAGTCCTGTCAGACAAGATGGGATGGTCTACATGGAGAGGAGGGTGGACGATGGATTGGGGGGGGGTAATACGAGGTGTGCATTCAACCTTTCAAAAGGAATACAACTCTACACAAAGCATTCCCGAGCAATAACTTGCTGACATTTACTGAGTAACTCTCTGGCTTTGTGTCGGCTGCTGAATAACCTCGTGCCTCATGGAGAGTTCAGCCAAAGCAAACACATTTAGAGAGCGGGTAGGGGTGTAGGGTGAGCACTTAAAACACGGAGGAAGGAAAACTTTCAGCTTTTTCCCTTTTGTTTGCAGCTGCAGCTTTGGTTAGGTGAGGAAAGACGGATGAAACTCTTTTGCTTTGCACCTGATGGCAGACTGACCTATTGGAAGAACGGACGGAGGTGGGTGAGTTTATGAGTTAATGTACGTGCTCGATTAGGAGTAATTTGCCAACCTTTTCAGTATTGGGTAGACTGCAGCTTTAGTGAGCCATCGATTGAAATAAGGGGACTCTGACATGTGTGCATTTCCGTGAGGAACTTAGGCCCGGCGCTGTGTTGAGCTAAATGCTCATGTGATGTTAACACACTCACGATGACGACATCCAAACACTGACGTTTGTCCTGCTCTGAGCAAGATGCAAAATTTGTACCTGTCTCTTATTATTCATCAGTACTGCAAAGTTTGTATGGTTAGCCTGGTTCAGGACGTTACGTGAATGCATGGTCACATTTTACATGAATTTGAAATGTGTGTCACGTGCAAGATTTTGAAGGTGTGCTTAATTTACTAAACGAATGCTGATGCTGATTGTTGTGACATCGTCATGCTAAATACCGTATTTTCCGGACTACAAGTCGCACCAGAGTATAAGTTGCACCAGCCAAAAAATACATAATGAAGAAGAAAAGAACATATATAAGTCGCACTGCACTACAAGTCGCACTTTTCGGAGGAAATTTATATAATAAAATCAGAGACCAAGAATAACAACAGATTAGAGAACAGGCTGATTGTGTGTCTGTATGTTAATTAAACACATTAACAGATATTCAGATAACTACAGCTTAAACAACATAAGTTTACCAAACTCACAAGATCACTCCAAATCACTAAATCCATTAAATTCTTCATGCTTGTGTCACTTCTGAGCAACTCCGACAACTCCAGAAGTAAACAGAGCGCCGCTTCTTCTGCGTGGCTGTCGTCACAATCAGCCTACATCGCCCGAACGCTGACATTACTGTATATATTGTAATATAGTCGCACATGGGTATAAGTTGCAGGACCAGCCAAACTATGAAAAAAGTGTGATTTATAGTCTGAAAAATACAGTATTTCTTTTCATGAACTTTCACTTTACACTGAATTTTTATCAGTAACAGATTAACAGATCAGTAACAGATTAGCGTCCTGTAACAATTGAGCGAGGTGAGCGAAAGAGGGGAGAGGGAGGAGAAACTAGAGAGAGAGAGAAACACAGCCCTGTCACACCTGTGGCTGGAGCAATATGTGGAGCACCCGTGACGTTACGTTGGTACATATGAGCTCTTGTAATTCACAGACATTGTATCACAGCATCGTAACAGAGAGCAGGCTGAGCCACCACGACGCTCAGCAAACGTTTCCTTTTTGTAAAGCTGCTAAAATTGTTTGACTCATCAACGTTTTGTAAGTTTGAATCATGTGTTTATTAAGGTGTGAAATAAAAAAAAGGGTTTCATTATCTCAGCACTTTCTGTGATGGAACTTTTGTGTTCTTCTTCATCAAATCACAATTTTTACAAATTCCTGCAATTTCATCACATAAGATTGCAGAAATATCATACATATTCCATCACATTTTTTAAGAAAACGTGCCGCATAATCAAAGATTTCTGCCCACAACAATCACAAAAATACTCTGGAAGGACTGAGTTTAACCAACTGATCATGAAACCTCATTTCCATTATCACACACCTTATTGAAATAAACTGTCGAATGTCAGTCTCATTCATTTTATTAATAACTGTGAGTATCTGATAAGTGTGAGCTCATATTGGCATTAGTGCTTGCACTTTTTATTCTGATACAAAGTCACATGTTGTACCACAGTTTATGTAAAATATGACTTAACATCTAAGCCACCATGAGAAAAACATGCATTTCATCAGGTATTAACTAAAATGGATTAATAGCTCAAATCTACTAAGTAGATGGAAACATTGCTAATCATTGCTAATGCAGCAACAATAAGTTTTCAAAACCCCAAATAGCAAATATTCCTAAAGGAAATCGTTCACCCTGTAAGACGAGTGCAGATCAGTCCACCTTTACTTTTCTGTTTGCAAGTGTGCAGCTGATTGCGTGAAATCTGCCATGTGTATGCAACGTACAGGAACATTGTCATTAGTGTGATATGTGGCCTGATATTTTTGCTAGAAGGCAACAAAGCAGACAGATAAGATGCAGGAGAGTGCGGAGAGGATATCAGATATGAAAAGAATGGCTGGGGGCTCGACGGGGAGATGGAGGGGGTGGGGTCCGATGGTGAAGGACATGAGTTGGATTGAAGAGACGGAGATGCAAAGATCTAAATCAAAGGCAGCTGAATACAGAGAGGAGAGGGAGGAGAGGGAGGGGGGTGACGGAAGGGTGGAGAGAGAGAGGAAGGTGGACAAAGGGAGAGAGATGGGAGGGAGAGGAGGGAGCCCGGAGCTTTATTAAGATATCTGTGAGTGTTCTTTCTCTGGCCTCGCTAACTTCTTTGCTAAGCCTCCTTCCTCTTCCCTGTTTATTACAAAGACTGGGAGAACACTGATACCCCCCACCTTCTTTTATGCACACGGTCTGTGTGTGTGTGTGTGTGTTAGAGGTGGGAAGAAAAAGAGACGTGAGGCCGATGTGGACTGTGTCAGTTGAGTCTGAGGAGGTGTTCACCTGCTGAGACTCATTACATCAGAGGCTACTGGATGGACTGTCAGCTATGAGGAAAGTGATGAAAATGAGCGATTGAATCAACGACATAAGTAATAAAATAATAAAAACTACAGGGACAGCCATTAACCGAACTTCCAGAAGAGGGCATCGAGTGGAATTTATTTCAATTTCAGCATTTCTGCAGTTTCAGTTGCAGTTTGCAGTGACAGGGGTCATTTAAATCAAGATTGAATGAATGAATAAGTCTTTAAAGGGTAGTGGATTTGCAGTATTTTAGTTTAGTTTAGTTTAAATTTGACTTAAAAGAGCACACCTATGTTTTTGTTGTATTTACAGGCAGGTAGGTGAGACGTATGTAAAGTCTCTTTTAAGGTTGAGGAAAGATCACGGTCTGGTTTGATACATCAAACCAACAACTTGACATTATGAGTGTTCTCTGATCATAACTCTGAACCTAAACACAGACAGGACTGTTGGTGAGACACACACACAACTTACAGTTCACCTTCCATCCAACCCGCCCACATTCCTGTGATTCACCTGTGTAAATGTTTCATTAACGATGTGTCTTAACATAATCCAACCAGCGATGACATTTTTCAGCACAACGAAACTCTGAGAACAATTCAGAGTGAAGTCAGTGTTGTGTTGATGACTTGAGTGGACTGGACTTGGTGTGTGTCTGTGCTCACCTTATTAACAGTAATTTATTAAATAAAAGCAAGAAGAAATATTGATACTTTGTTTCCATGCAATAAAAAACTAGACTACTGAGCATAGTCACTTTTGGAATTCAAAAGTACAAAAACAAATCAAATTAAAAATACAATTGAAGAGCCATACTAGTTAAATGGCTTCTCTCTCACAATTCATGATTATTGTCAGTATTGCATACTACAGTAAAAAATATTGCTTTAGGAAGCATTTTAATTATCATTATTTAAATTACAAACATAATCCAAGTAGCTTCTTAAGACCTGGATGTGTCCCTGCTGATGAATATGTGTCCTGCACACTGGTCACATGTTCATCACATCCACACGTGACTCAGAGCAGCTGTGTTGTAGCTGCCGTCTCTTCTCCCTTTGCTGACGGTTTCTCGGCTTCTCGCAGCATTACGGTTAAAAACAACAAAGCGGATAAAGTGCACAAATCTTGGAAAGTTTCTCCCCTACTTTTAATGACGTTCTTGTACTGCAGTTTAAATAGAATCAAGTACCCAGGCGCACCGTCGCTGCTGCCGTGGTGAAGGGGTTGACAAAGACGACGCTCCTCGCACACCATCCATCAGCAACTTTTGTCACGCACCATGTCATCCGCTCTCAACCGGCCGCCATGGCAACACTGAAAATAACCTCGGTTAACCAGTCTGAAAACGTAAGGTGATTATCAGCAGCTGTTTGCCTGCCGACCACCCCGCCCCCACCCCTCGGCACAGCCTGCAGTTAAGCTCTGCGAACATCACTTCCCACTAATTAAGTTTGTTTATAAGGGATATTAAGTTCAGGAGCTGCGTAGGTGTAACCTTCACAAAGTACAGACAAGAGAAGGAGACACAGGCATCTTGCTCACTATTATGTGAAGCATGAACGCTGATGTGGAATGAGACGATCTGTGTAAACAGTGGGGGAACCGAGAGCTATTTAAGCATATATACACCCACCAACAATGCCTACAGCCTGTCTCATGAATCCACTGAGAGAGCAGCCATCTACTTCACACAAATAAATCTGCATGATGAAAGTGGCAAACATTTAATGAAGACGGGCAGGCCAACTTTGTTCGCTGTTCTGCATCTTGTCCTCTTGTTCTTGTAGTCGCCGGGAAAGAGATGTCTCATTAAAAAGTTTTGATTCGTAGAATAGGGACCATTTAACAACGATACACACAATTGCTGTGTTTACAGGGATGTTGAACTTCCTGGTGTGTGGAGTGCAGTGCACATTTTCGACCAGAGTCATTATACAAGCTTCAAGGTACATTTATTGATCATTCAGCAACAGGGCGGCACAATGAAATGCAATTTCTTGTCCCTTAATGCTGCAGAAATACTTGGAGGAGGAGGATTTTTGTACAGCATATCATGAGAAAATGTTTAGTGGACATTTTATGTTTTTATAGGACAAACCAGAGCTTTTGTGATTTCATAATCAGCTCCCTCAACTTTGAATTATATCTACTTTTTGTCATGTTTAGTTGTTTTTTATCATTATTAAAGTGACAAAAATCTAATGAGTACTCAAAATAGAGCTTGGACTCTGCTGTTGCTGATTGTTGTTGAGTTGAATATAATTCTCTGTGGGTGCCTTTTAAAATGACATTTGATCATTGTTTATGTGAAAGCATTAAAAAGTATTACACATAACCTTATAGTGACTACATGTTTTATTGAGTTGCTAAGAAACATCATCAGTTCACCATTAGCAGAGCACAAATGCAATAAAGTGAACAATTGAGTGTGTGCCCCTAAATGCATCTTTGGAGTCATAGCTGACCGCTGACCTTTCACATTTTTATGTCCACAGTCATTTATCTTTGACTTTCTATCAGTGAAGCAGATATTTCTCAATGCAGCTGTTTGATGCTTGAATGAAAAATAATTATCAGCACAGGGAGCCCAGCTGTCAGACACCAATACTGTCTTTGCACAAAATGAAAAAACACAAAACAAACAAACAAAAACTCTACACAAGAAACTCAAATAAAAAAAAAATCAGTTACATTAGATGATGTGAACTTGAATTTTAAACTTTGCCTTTCTTCATGTTGCGTGTTTCAGCTGCTGGATTCTTTCTCAAGCTTGTAAACTGGCAGCCTCTTTTCAAACTTTGCAGACATTTACTCCTGGAGGGGGCTCGGCCGAGGTGGGCACAGATCTGGAGTCGCAGCGCTAAACACCTGCATCTTAAATGTTTCCAGGGGCCTCCCGTCATGGCGGGAGAAGACAGCAGCGGTCCCCTTAGTAACGCGATCACGCCGCTTCCTCACTCATCTTCATTTAGACCACTTAGAGACTCACTTAGTCATCTCGCCCTCCTATCATCTCTGCATTAAAGCGAGTTCAAGACTGGGGGGAAGTTATGTTCTCAGGCTGCATTGTAAATGAGTGTCACTGATGAGAAGTTGATGTACTGGTGCTGAGGTCTGAGTGTGAGCCACATGTATGTGAACGTTCAGCCTTCTCTTCAGCACCACGGTCAGCTCCGAGCAGCACACAGCTTCACATGTTTGTTTCTGGATTTAGATTTGTTACGTGAAAAATGGGCACTGTAAGCTGTATCATGGCAAACATAGTTAATCTTAATAGTGCTCTATATGCTGCTAGGAAACATTAAGGAATCCTATCAAATCTACAGTTATAGGGGAGAAAGAGGGAAGAGGGAAGAAGAGGGGATGGGTCAAATCTGAAGTCCATGCTTCCTTGACTGTCACTGCTGAAAACAATAATATAATACATGACTGCTAACATACAGTGGTGTGAAAACATTTTTTTGCATGTTTGTTACACTTGCATGTTTCAGATCAAACAAATTTTAATATTAGTCAAAGACAACACAAGTGAATACAAAATGCAGTTTTTAAATGAAGGTTTTTATTACTGAAGTGAGAAAAAAAACAGACCTACATGGCCCTTTGTGAAAAAGTGATTGCCCCCTAAACCTACTAACTGTCTGGGCCACCCTTAGTAGCAACAACTGCAATCAAGCATTTGTGAGAACTTGCAATGAGTCGTTTACAGCGCTGTGGAGGAAGTTTGGCCCACTCACCTCTGCAGAATTGTTGTAAATCACATTTGGAGGGTTTTCGAGCATGAACGACCTCTTTAAGGTCACACCACAGCATCTCAGTAGGATTCAGGTCAGGACTTTGACAAGGCCACTCCAAAATCTTCACTTTGTTTTCCTTCAGCCGTTCAGAGCAGCGTTGTTTTCATCAGCGATGACGAAATTATTTTGTTGATGCCCCTTATTTTCGCAACGATAACGAGGCTGTGACAAACTAAACATGGCGCTCTGATGACGAAAACATGACGAGACGTGTGTGAGTTCAGGAAGTGTAATATTTTTGTACACCCCCCACAATTATGGACTGCAGAGTTTGAAGGGAAACGCACCAGTTTTATGGTCAGAGGTGTTGGGGTATACTGCACATTAGAGAACTGTCTCCAGAGAGAGCTTTGAATTCTGGAAAATGTCCTAAAGTAACATGATGGAACATTGATTTATTTCTAATCTGTCCATTGCAGTAATATAAAACTTGATTGATATTAAAATATGATAATTATGATCATTCATAATCTGTAAAGAAAAATAAAAAGTTTTAACTTCAGCACTAATTTTGAGCAACAGAGTCTATATTAAATTCATCTTAAAAAAGGGGAAAGGAGAGCCAATTCATTAATTCAGTCCTAATCTTAAAGATACCAGATGACACAGAGAGTCAATATTTAAGAGTATAATATTGATACCATTATGGTTATAATCAATTGTGATATTATTATTATTATTATTATTATTATATATTATGCACACGAAACACCAGACCTTGCTAAATAGGTAAAGTTTTATATGCTAACAGTGAAATCACTGCATCACACACACTAATGCCATTTGTGAAAGTGCTGCTGAGAGCAGGCGATTTCACCCGGCGAAAGCGTTGAATGAACTAAGAGAAGTGTGTCAGGGCCAAGGTCAGCACAAGTCTGCTGCGATTCACTAACAACCGCATCAACTCCACAGAGATGATGGCAGCGATTTGTGTCTCACAGCACCACTCAGGTGTTTCAGACAAACTGCTGGAGGAGCCATTTATCACTCCTGCTGGGAGAGGTGGTCTCAGCATTAATTCACTGTAATTCTTATTAGTCAGAAGCCTTTCTCATGAATATTGTCCTCCTGCTCATACACACATATCTTGTATGAAAATAAAGAACGGAAAGTTTAAATTCTGGAAATGAGCCCTGATCAGTTGAAGCTGAAGCTTGAACCCCTTAGAAGAGGTTTTCACTGAGAAGTGCCTCTTCAGGGCGGCTGAGAGGGAAGGATGAAGAGAGGGAACAGGGACAGGTGTTATTCTAAAAACCACTGAAGGTTAGTTATTTCATGAAGCACTACACATAATTTATTACTTACTTATGACTATACTTTATGTGTTTTGGTCTTTGTTGGGGAAGTGGGTAAAGTTGCCTTGGGGCCCCGGACCCTCAGTGTCCTCGAGACCAGAGAGATGCAACGATGCACTCCAAGGTATATTCAAGACGAATTAGGATTGGGAACAGCGTGAATGGAGCTTTTTATTTTAATTTTTGGCACAATTGTTTGTGTTTCATTGTTTTGTGTGGTAACATATTTCAGATAAATGCGTACAGTAATGTGATTACTATTTTTTTTTTCACTTCAAAAGAGAGTAATTATATTAGATGTATTAGATGGTGTGAAATGGTTAAAATGGATTTTTGGATCAGGTTTTGTTTTTATGCTCAGTAGAGGTTCAGTGCTGTGTTGAAATTTGCTTCCCTCCAACCTAACCTGGATCCAAACTTACCCTGACCACAACTAACATCATAACAATGCTTGACCACCACCTTAAACTCCATATCTACGACGTTCTGTGCAGATTTGGATTTAGTTGTGTGAGTTCTTCACCTTTCTTCAGTATGGACATGGGCAGCTTTTGGTGTGCATGCTTTGCATATTAAATACATTGTAAGTGCTTTTAAGTGCACAGAACAAACTGTTTGGTTCTTTACGTACATGACAACACGACCAGCTCTTGCATCCACAGTATCTGTCACGTACACACACACAGCTACGTTATAAAAAAAACTACATTCATACACCCGTACACCTTGAAATATGTGGCCAAATTAGTTTAACTTAAGTATAACCCACTGAGTTAGTGTACTTTGATGTCAATTATTGCCCTTATTCCATTTACCCCATCTGAGGAATTTTAGCGTGTTTATCAACCTTGCACTATAATTGATAATTATAATCACATGGTCCTTCACTTTGACAACACCTCTGGGATGAGGTGCATATGTTGTATGTAAGTACAGGCCAACCTCTAGTGGAGCCTTGGACAGAAATCTTAAATTAATTAGATTAACTGTTTGCCTGTTTATCTAATAAAGAGCAAGATTAGGTCAGCTTAATCACATGAAAGGAAGATACCAAGTTTCAGAGAACTTTCAGGAGGTGAAGCGGGGGCGTAGTCAGGGCAGGGATGGATCCAGCAAACAAAAACTCTCCTGTGAGATCCAATTTCAGTCCGACCGGGCTTCAGCAGCAGCAGCCACAGTTGATCAGTAGAGCAGATGATGATAACAATCAGTCAATAAAGCCATATCCATGGACTATCAAATCAATAAGTCATGAGCAGACAGGCAAGTGTGAGGAAACAGGCCTGCCGGGTGCTGGGCCCCTCATCCTCATTACGTGGATGAGCAAGTGTGCAGTCCTTGCATGATCCTGACTGATTGTCATGACCAAAAAGAAAGAACCACCATCCGCTCCTCACATATGCTTACCACAATAAAAAAAATGAGTTAGTTAGTTAAGAATACTTTCTATCAAATAAATAGTTCTGAAAGCCATTTACAGAGAGGTCTGTTGTTAGTCAGAGTAAAAAGAAAGCAGTTCTTGAAATTTCTCATTGATTTTGTCACATCACCAAAGTTCCCACAGTGTCATTACACTTAAATAATGTTATGGATACCACAAAGAGCCAGAGCTGTGCACAGCAATTATGTGCTATATGTACCAGTAACCTGTTGTTGTAAGCCGTAGCTTAAACATTAGAGAGAATGATTCATGATTTAATTAATAGAGTTACTACTAAAAGATATCATTCAAGGAACTTCACAATAAAGAATAAAACTATCAATATCATTAATCAATGACACAGCAAAACGTTCTGTATGTTTGTCTGTTTGTCAGACATAACCAGTAAAAAACAGGTATGAATCCCAGTAATTAATCTCTTTACATGTCGTCCCTCACTTTATTATTCAGCACATCATCCTTGATATTGCCCTAGAAAATCCAACCTAGTCTCATATCAAAATGTGAAATAGCTACACGTATCCACAGTCTAAAATGTAGCTATTTCACAATTAGGGCCTGAAAATAGTAAATTATTCAGGTTTTTTTCGCCATATTCTTTTCATGCCCGAATTGTGAAATAGCTACGTTTTAGACTGTAAAACGCAGCTATTTCACATTTTGATATGAGACTGGGTTGGAAAACCATATGTACCTTTTATGCAAGTTATATAAGTACGTTTTCAAACACCATTTTAAGTGTGGTAAATGACATATACAGCTTTTTATACATACAGGTGATACACCTGGCCCCTGATGAATATCTGGATGTTTTCAGGGAGTGGACACACTTGCATCCTTACCTTGTTTATATATAGCCTTTACCATCTTCAGTGCTTTGTTCTCCTGGAAGAAAAGGGGTGGGATGGTGTTTTTCTGAGGTAGGTTAATTACTATACTTTGGTTTCTCTTGGTTGCTCAGGTCATAATGGTTGCCTCCCTTGGTGGACTTGTTTTGGCCTATTTCGTTGGCCTCTGCCTGCCCTGATATAAAATGAAGCTCTGTGTGTATTTTTTCTGAAGCTGTGAATAAGCCCAGCCATTACAAGATTCAGCAATCTGTCACTGTGCCTGCCTGGGACTTGGGGAAGATGGGGCTTATTCATTTTGTGTCTCTGCCACCCTCAAATATGGCATAATACAGCTCTACTGTGATTGGATGTTTTAGTTGAAAGTGCTGATCTGGCTTAATGCCATTAAAAACAAATGAATTAACAAATGTTGAGTTCTGTGAAGTAGGATTTCCATACACCAATACTCAGAACAAAGAAAGACATGTTACCATTTGTAATGGAATGATAACCTTTGAAACAACTGCTGCTTTAAAGGCAGTGTGGCAGCAGATACTTGTGCACCATCAGAGGCAGCCAGAAAACTGACAGCCACCCTGCACACACAGGTGGAACACTTAACTTCCCATGCTAACCCAAGGAAAAAATGTGTTGCAAAAATACCCAGACTCAGTGCCTCAGAGTGCAACAACTTTATCATATAAGATCTAACTAATAAACGAGGAAATCCTTCACAAGATGACATCAATTATGCATGAGAGCCCAATCTTACTCTTAAAGGCATGTCACCATGCACTCCCAATTAAACTGGACTGATGTGTGCTCTTGTGCAAACAAAGCTCTCAGATAAACCGCATTCACATCGTTTTCATCCTCATCAAAATGTTCCGTTACCCCTCGTGCCCTGTGGATGGGGATCTGGTATCCCTTGAAGAGACCACTTCATTTAAGTACGAAGATGATCTCTCAGAATACCTTTGTAGTGACATTTTCATAGCTAGATGGACACCAAACAATAATTAATTGAAATCTATGAAAAGTAATAACTGCAGGGATCCTCTGAGGATAAGACTTTTACAAAGAGTAGTATGACACCAGGCCACAAAGCTCTGCAGTAAAAATGGCCAGAAGCAGCAGAGTAAAGCTTCAGAATCAAATTGTGCTTGCTGCTCGAGTCTTCCAGCCAAAATTGAAAAGGATAATTTTTCTTACAGTATGTAGGCTCAGGGTTGGGCCAGTGCAGGGAGGAGGAGGAGGAGGAGGAGGCTGACTCAGCAGCAGCGTCTTGGCCATGGTTAGCCTGGTGGGCTGGACCGGAGGATGGGAAAGGAAAGCTATTCCATGACAGATGGTCTTTGACTAATGGATCCATTCTGCTGACTTTCCAAAGGGGAGGAGATCACAGGAAGCTGCATACAGTATGATACGCTCTTGTCTTTCAAATGCACACACATGTGCTTTTAGTCAACAAATCCCATGTGCAGACTGAAACCAAGATTGAGTTGATCCTACCAATAAGTATTGTGTGTGTGTACCCAAGGCCTGGCATATCTCATTCCTTTGTTCCACAGAGCTGCACTGTTGTCCAAAAACTATTAAAAACCAAACAGTGACCCACACTGTTGCACTGGGTACATGTTCCATCATTACCTTGAACACACACACACACACTGTACTTTATTTTTAGTTGATCCCACGTACACCATCCTGCTGCCAGAAATACTCGCCCAAATATGTATTAATCCTCAGCTTAAAGTCACAATCCTTAAGCCTTTCATGAAATCAGTCCCTGTTTAAGATACTATTTATGGTTGGGATTTATCCTGAAATTGTCATTGAATCTATGTACATTCAGTAATTACTCTGTACTGAAGTTTTTATTGGCATCGTTCCCTTGTTCACACTTTTCAAATGAGAGCCGTATTAAGTTACTGCTAATGCGAGTGACAAATTCCCTATTGCCACTGTCTCACTTTAAAAGCTTTCAACTCGTAAAACATAAAGTGCCTTTGGTTGTGAAGCTGCCACAAGAAACACAACAAAAGTTAGCGCTAACAGTGATCGTTTCCTGTATTTTGTGGGGTTTCTTTTCTTCTTTTTTTTGGATTTGAAAATTTCTTATGAAGTGACAGAACAATCAGGAGCAGCCACACTGAGCTGATGACAGGCTGGCTTAATACTGCAGTGGCCAGTGGTTTGCAGAAAGTACTGAACCTTTTTATGGGTACAACGATACAACAACAATATATTTACAAGCTGTTTTTTAGAAATCAGTGGGTACTGAGACGGGTTGAGAATTGCCTCCTCAAGCACAGTGGATTCACAAGAAGCTGCACATGAACGCGTTAGATGCAATACACAAAGTGAAGTGAAGTAGGAGGTGTTGGTGGTGTTCATTTCTTCCTTAAAATGTGTTTGCTTTAAGAACAGGCAAATCGAGTTACTATGGACACTATGGAGTGGAGAGACTCCAAACTTCCATAAAGCATCCCAAGATGACGTGCTGAGTCCAAACTTATCATAACTCTAAGACGTAAACATTTCTCATATGTGATGGTGTCCATGGTTTTAAATCCAGATGAATCAACATATACAGGCCTTCACCATAAACTGAATGTGTGATCTCTACAGTCATTTACATCTCTTTCACAGATGTTAACTTGGGGAATTACATTTGTTTAAAAATGCCATGTTAAAATGAACACCTGTTCTCCACCCATAGTTCCCCACCCTAACTCTCATTGGCATTTTCTGCCCACCAGAGGTCTGCACCGTGAAGCCCGTTCAACACAGTCAGGATCTCTTTTCGTTATGTGGCCTCACTAAACTCAACAAGAGGAACCAGGCTAAGTGATAAGATTCCAGTTGATAAGTCAACTCTGGGTTTTTCAATGTAACCATGAAGGTGCTCTCATAAAAGGGGCAGTGTTTGCCATGTAATCACAAACATGGGCTTCTCCACTGGCAGCAGAGCAACACATTTTTTTGTAATAATATAATATAAATATAGGATAAAACTAAAATATTAGACAAATATGAGGATGTAAACCTCATAAGCATGCCAACGGTATCACAGCTACAATAAAGCACAATCTGTGATTTGGGGGTATGTAAATGTAAAAACTGCCCAATCTTTAGGGGGGCAGATTACATATTTATATATGACTATAATTGCATCTATTTGGTCCATTCATTTAATGTTTGCATAGATGTGTTCTCACTATGAATCACAATTTTATCAAATAAAAGATAAATCTCAAAGTATGATTCAGAGCAGTAAGTAGGCCTACTATCATGTAAGTACAAGTATAAGGTTTGAGTTCTTCAGTCCGTCTCAGCAGGATGAGATCAGTATACAGAACACAGTGAAATGGCTTTGACATTTGACAGCCAACAGGGAAAAAATGAAATGAGCAAAGTAGCATAAGTCAATGTTCCCAGTCTGCAGGACTGTAAGAACTGACAACGTGGCTCAAAAAGCTGACATGGATGAGTCATGTATCACTCACGTGAGGAAAAGCCAAAGGGTTTTGTCGGTCTCTGAGCACTCTTGCCCTCTAAAAAAAAAAACCTCCCACGATCAGCACACCAAGCTCCACGGGATCTTCTAGGATTGGTGGTGCCATTTTCCAAGAGAATTGATTGGTCGGTAGGTAGTGCTTTTATATGTGTTTTTTTTTATTCTTCACTTGAACTCCAGAGCAGGTGTGCCTTATAAGTTACCATGGCAATGTACTGTGGTGAACCAAGAAGTGAACCAGTGCCGTAACCCTGACAACCAAAGGTTAATCCTGAAGATACCTTGCTAACCCCATATCCAGCAGCACCTCAGATTCCCTTGGACTTTCTCTCCTTTCACCCGATTCCCCCATCCGTCCACACACCTGTTCCCTCTTTCCTCATCTGCTGGGGTTGCTTGACCTTACCCCACCCTCGCCCAAATCTCATTCTCTCGTCAGCCCTGCGATTCTTAACTGGTCTGTTCCCACTCAGACTTTGTTATCATATTTGCCATGTTTCTTTCTGCCTTGTGGTTTTGCTTTCATACTTCTGCCATCTGATCCCCAACCTGCACCTGCAACTTCTTTCCTGGCTGCCTACAACCTACCTGTCTGTCTGTCTGTCTGTCTGCCTGAATGCCTTTTTTTTTTTTTTTTGGCAATAAATCCCGCTGCCTCCTCTGTCTGCATTTGGGTCCTTCCCCTGCCGCCACAGAGAACTATGACAGATACAGTGGTGGTATGTGTAGAATCACTCCCTCACACTTTTGACAGAGTGTGTGTTATAGACCCACAGCAAACTGTTTGCGTGTGTTTATCAGCAGTGTGTTGTCGGGAAGCTCAGCAGCAGGTTTCCAATGAAACAAAGCAGAGTGATGAATTAGGACTTAGTGGGATAGAGTGAACACAGCTGACGGAGGGGTGATGAATGGCCCACTGATGTTTGAATATTACACACGGTGGAGTGCACATAAATACACACATTGTGGCAGCTGAATGCAGGTGTGCACACACACACACACATACTCATGCAAACACAAGTTGAACATCCAGTGCTTTATTTTATGATAATCTTTGCGCAGATACATTTGTACATTGAATTTTTAAAATTATTTTCTTTTTTATACTGTTCCATATCATTAAATATGTGTCATGTTAACTGACATGAGACATTTAACATACAAATCACTACAGTACACAATGCATATCAGCTATGGTTTGATGTGCATGTATATGCTTTGTACTCCTAGTTGACATTGAATGTTAAAATGTTAAAATAATTGGTAACATATCAGAAGCATAGTCGTGTCTGTGTATATGTATACAGCTGCAGTATGCAGTGTTAACCCACCTCTGGGCTGGATGATTTACCATATTACTCAACACCAGCCCCAAAATGTAATTATTTTAAAGCAGTTACATTTTTTCCGGTTCAGTGTGAATAATACAGTTATAAAGCAAAGTAATTTAAATGTGATGAGTGTTATGATTATTCCTGATTATGATTATTACTGCTATCACCATCTGTCCATTCACACATAACAAAAGGACATAGATGGACAGATGAATTGACCTAAAAACCCATATAACACAGTATCTACAGTCTTGCAGGACACACTTTGGTAATAATGATTCTTTTCTCGTGTCTTTATTTGCACGTTTGATATTTAGGTAATCCAAAGTAAACAAGTCACTTATATAGTAATTGCCTACATTTTAAAAATAATCAGTTGTTGCACAAAAACCATCGCACTGTATTTTTTAAGTTGCCCTCCCAACAATGTGTAGTATCTGTGCATATTGGGATGCAAGTGTCCGTGGTGGGTTCGCTTCTGAAGGTAAAACCGAAGTTTCAGTGTGAATTTAGGTGATTTATGTTGTTTGTCAAACCGCAACAGTAGACTTGTACACCACAATCATTCCTGAGAACCACAAAGTGACAGTTACTCACTTCTGCCCACTCACTGGGTGTTGCACTGGTCCAAGAAGCTCAGAGACAAAATGATATGCCAGTAACATCCCAGCACTGTCAGAACTGCTCCCACCAGTTTTGTAGTCTATGAGGAAATCAGAAGCTGCTATGTTGTAGTACTGAGAGGCAGGTGAACACCAGGCAAAGGAGAACAAATTCAGGCTTTCATTGAAAACTGAAAAATTCTCAGATACACTTGGTAGCATCAACAGAATTAGTTAAGCATCCATCCAAAATGTTTCAATGTCTGTTTTATTCAGTAGACCCAGATAAAGACATGTGTGCATCTCTTCTTTACCTGGATCAAATCTGTTTTCATCTTCACAATCTATCTGGTAACAGCCTGCAGTTTATTTCCCACATTAAAAAAGAGAGAACACATCCTGCACTCAGCTGTCTACATTTGGGTCCACTCTCTTAACATCGGTTCACCTCAGCCTCTCTCAGTTGTTTCACCAACACTGACGGTTTTAATCAGTGCTTGAACTAAAACGGACACTTCAGCTCCTTTCACTGCTTTAATGTACATGAACCACCTCACAGTGCTGGTGAACACACTTCTGTTTTGGTCAAACAATGTATATCAGGCAATGTAGAATTAGGTTATTTCATAGCATGAATGAAAAATACATCCTGCACTTTTTGATCAGAATAGATCCTGATGATCCAGTCCAGATAATGTCAGTGTTACTCTGTTTCCACTATTTCAGTCTAAGGTGCAGTGGATGTCAGCCTCACATCACCACGGCTTTGAGGCGTGACTCCTGCTCAGTCTGTAAGTCCTTGTTTCTATCGCTCCATCCATAACATAAAATCTTCTGTCTTTGTTTCACCTCATCAGATGAGTGTTCATCATATCATTCAAGCCGTAGAGTAACTATGGGCGTCACCGTGGAAAAATGTTTCCCCCCATTGACTAAAGTCGGAAGCTGATCATTCCCCTCCGAGCCATTCTAAATAGGATGTAATAAATCTCCCCTTTTCCCTGAGATATGTACTTAAATGTCCTTGCTGATAAATGTAAGCCTTCATCCATGGCCAAATGCATTTCGTTAGAAAGATGAATAGTTGCGAGTATTGGGGAGAGAGGTGCAGAGGGAGGGGTGAATGGGAAGGAAAGGCAAGAAAAGGCCATTTTCTAATGTAGATGGGTTTGACAGAGTATCTCCTGGCTGGTACTGTGAATAGTGAATGAAATGCATCAAGAGATGTTATATTAACCCGGGACAGGAGGTAGGAAGAGGAGACAGACGGAGAAAGAAAAAAGAGAGAAATCCATTCAGAGTCATTTGTCTTGTCTTCATGTGGCACCTTGGCGTGGTTCCTCCTCTGGTCTTTCTTGTCTCTTGCTCCATCTCCCATGTTCCTCTGCTCCTGCCTCTCACAATCTCTTCTCTATTTACACCTACTCTTATACCTGCTCTCTCCTTTATTTCTTCACCATATTTCCATTTTTTTTCCCTCATTGCTCCTTGGTCGTCCTTCCATCTCCACGTTGTCTCTCTCCCTGATGTGTCCCATTTTACATTGGTTTTATTGAACATTATTATTTTAACAGTCATGTTCAAGAAATTTCAACCATGTTCAAATACTCAATTACCTTCTTCTTTTTTGTTTCATGGTAGTAACCTTTGACAAAAGAGTATGAGTCTCAGATACAT
>JAOXYL010000055.1:1039122-1074798 GCA_028564955.1 Terapon puta
ACAACACGTTCACTTAGATTCTCACGTTATGATACATGTTCACATTATTTATTGACCGAATCTAAAAATATCAAAGATATTTTTTAAATGAAGATAAAAAATAATACAAGATAAAGTACAATGACTTAAATTGTATTATGGTATATACTAGGTCAGGGGTCAGGAAGTTTTACGGAGCCGGCGTTAACATTATTACATATATTAACACATCTGGCTCACAAGCCACAGTTCCTGACCCCTCTGGTAGGTCATCAAATCAGTGTCAGTTGAATCTGTCAACCAGGTTGTCTGTAGGGTTTTTACCATCCAACAGGTGGCAGTAGTCAGTGACACAGTATCGACACAGTATCAATACAGTTTTGCAGTGTGTCGAAACACTTCATGAGGCCTCATCGACCCATCACTAATGTCCATCATTTGCTAAAATCTACCTCTGGATTTGAAAGGAGATGCTGTTTTTACTCTTTCATTGTAAAATTATTGTTTAGATATACATATTTTGCCAATTTGATTTGATTAACTGACACATTTGCCGATTTGACAGTGGGGGCAGATACACACACACACACACACACACACACACACACACACACACACACATATACATATGTATATACATACATACATACATTCATACATACATACATACATACATTCAGTAATCCAGTACCTTGGACACAATGACAGTCAGTTATTGGAAGGAAAGACTGCAGTAAAATACAGCTCACTGTACACTGCTCAAGGACAGTCGAGAACAGAGGAAGGGGAGATTGGACAATACATATTCAATATGCTAAAAAAAAAAACTGAATGTTAGGGAAGTTGTCTAAACTGTTACTGTACTGTGAAAACTTGCTGTCAATAAAACTGTTGGTAGTTTGCTGGTTCTGAGTGTCTGCAGTCACAGTGTGTTGTGTTGTTGATGAACTTTAAATACATTTTTTTAAAAAACTTACATCACTGTGTGCTTCACAGAACATGACTTTGAAATGTTATGATAGCAAAATCCCAAACCTCTAGTTTGTTCTACAGATTCAAATCTAAGTGCTGTGACATTCTCAGTAGTACGTTACCATGACAGACATTCCAGTAAATAAATTATTTGTTATTATGTTTGTCGTATCTACTAATGCACGTCGACATCTTTTTATCCTACTGGCATAAGCTTGGCTTAACAAAATAACAAAGGCGCACTGGAATTACATCTTTTCGCCAGGATTTGTTTTTCAGCCCATTCTGAAGATAGATGTGTGACTGTGTATCCGAGAGCCAATTGATTTTTCTCTTGGCTGTCTGTTGTTAATGAGCATCAGCAATATAATGCCTGTGATATCTTCCATTTGCTTGAGCAGCGAGAGTGCTACTTTGTCAGACTGAGCATGAAAGAACGGTGTTTTTCAGATCAGTCTGCAAGCCCAGTCCCTCTTCCCTGCCACCTTCTCATACACTCTTAATGGAAGCAGGACAAAGAGCTGGGTGCGCCATTTCCTTGTAAATTAGCAGCCTTTGGATGTGTCTCATTTGAACACAAAAAGCATGGGGTGCTATGAACTGAGGCTGGGTACTGTGTGCAAGTGTGAAGCATGAGCAGCTTTGCCTGCCTCATACCTCCAAAGGGGGGGTGGGAGGGGAACTGAGGGCTGACAACATGGAGCATGTCTGTCACATTCAGCAAAGCCCTCCAATCCAATTCCCTTACTAGAAACTCACTCTGCCCATGGCCTGAGAAAAAACACTGTGGCTTAAGGCTGATAAATGTGTCACTGTTAAACATCAGTGTGTCCTAGTTAAATTAACCATGATACCTTTCTGTAATTACTGTAAATAAATGGCACCACAGGGTAATGGAAGTGGCATATTCTCATCAGTGCGGTTGCATCCTGTCCTCCGGTTGGCTTTTATAAAAGACATATATGGTATCAGTCCCTTTTCAATCTTTCTTTGTGGCACTAAAGGACAGGTGGAAGAGTGTGAAAGCAGCCAAAGCAATTCACCAGATTGACAAAAAGAAAAGAATGGCAATGTAACATGCCATGTAGAGAACTCTTTAACAAAAGCTGCCATTTAAAACAGGACCAAATAAAGAGCAGTCACTTACAAAACATACCTTTACAGCCAGGGATGTGCATCATTAAGTTCTCAACTACTCCTCCTGATACCTCGTATTGATTACTCTTAATTATTTTGTTATATTCAAAAGAAAAAACAAAAGGCTTTATTTTCTCATAGGCACTGTATATAAATTTGCAATAATTAACATCTGAACATATCCCCATAATCACACATATAGTATGTAAATTGACATGTAAAATAAAACAACAAAAATATGAACACATCCATATGCATGGTTAAACAATCACCTGGTTAATGGTTATTGTTAATCATAATCCATGTTTGTAAAATTGAGCCAACTCGAGCGTAACATTCCTGAGACAGGAGACAAGATGAAGGCTGGGCAGTCAAAGATTTGACTGTGGTGTCCACAAGAGCAGGGTATGGGTGTGTGTGTGTGTGTGAGAGAGAGAGAGAAAGAGGCAGAAGCAGAGAGAGCTGGCCTTGGCTCCTCACAGACAGAGACACAGATTCCTCTTCTGGATAGGAAATAGTGAAATTGCATCATGAATGTCTTCATTTTATTGCAAATTAGAAACAGAGTTGGAGTGCGATAACACTTGTTGCCAAAATAAATGAGAAATCTATTTTCTTAATTTCTCCAATATCAATAGCAGAACCATTAATGGCAGAGTTTATTGATACTATAGTCTTACGGCTCATGTGACAAACTGTTTTTAGTGAAACAAAAGACAGTGCTAATGACAGGGTGACGAATGCAGTGAAGCAATTAGTGGCTATAAGTCTCATATATATAACAGCAGAGTGTTCTATGTTTCTGCGGCCTCATGGTTAAAAGTAGCATCTCCAATGGATTCTGCAGTGACCTTGGTAACTGTTTAAAGAACAGGAGGATCTTTGTGTCATGCAACCAGTGTTTGACATAAAAATGACAATAAAATGAAAGATTAAACAGATTTCCTTTTAAAAATACAGGGAGAGCTTGTCATTCTAAAACCCAGAGGAAGTGAGGTTAGAAATGAATAGAGAGTTAAAGGCTGCTTTGTGGAGTTATAAGAATAGACGTCTTACTCAGATCTACATGTTTTTTGAAGGATTTATTAAATATGTCAAAATAAATGTATTAATTGAAAAGTTTGTTATTTTCTTATGTGTTATTTTTTTTCTTTTTCCAGATTATGGCCTTGCTGCCCAAAGGTAACATCAACCTCATCCACAGAAGTGGTGCTTGTCACAACTTTTGAGGATCTCATAGGTGACACACACATTGTGGGAAAAAAAAAACATACTGTTGGTATGAAAGAGGTGGACACAGTAGCTGCTTAAGTTTTAATGACTTCAGCCTTCATGTCTTTTTTTATGACCTGCATTGTACTGTGTGGGAGATGTAAATGCCTGAACAGTTATTTTATCTTTGTTTGGATTTCGCATTTTTTTCTCCGAATAACAGTCTACATTAATTTCTTTTACCTATGACCAGCCTTTTTCTTAACCGAGCAGTTTTAGTTGCCTGAACTTGCCAAAACCTAACCAGAGGCAGCAGATCAGACAACAACTGATTATTTTCTGAGGCATTTTCAAACAATGGCACACTTAAAATGTACCTGTGACCTGTAAATAATGTAAGAAAAGGCAAGGCTCACACTTTGTCAGGTCACTAGTTTCACTAGACTGGAATGTCAGTGCCCACTTGCCTTCAAAAATCAACCTTCAGGGATTTAGAGGAACTCATTTGTCCCCAGACACGAGGCAATTTAGGCATTTACAGTCAGTTTTTGGTGGTTAGGTGACAACTCAGGGCTGCTGAGTATGTTTTACACATGGGAGAGTGCCACCTCTCAATTACAGTAAAAGGGGAAATGACAGAATGAACCGTGAAGACACTGTGCTATTCATTTCTGCAGATTATCTGCAGATTACTCTTCAATATCAGCAAAGAGATTAGCTGAGAGAGGCCTGCACATATAGTTCCAATTGTGGCTGTCTGCACTGCAAAATGTGTGGTCATTAGCTCAGAGGCTAGAGAGTCGAGAAAGATGTGCTTGTGTGTGTGTGTGTGTGTGTGTGTGTGTGTGCGTGTGTGCCTCAGGAAGCCTCCAAGACACTCGTCCCCACATGAGAGTTTGTGCGAGTGTGTGATTGTGTGGTCATGAAATGGCCTTAAATTGTCCTCCTGGCCATCAGGCACTGCAGTCATGGTTTCCAGGTGATGTCCGCTTATCTCCATGGAGACATGTTGTTAAGGGAAGTCGTTAGGTTCCTGTTAGCCAAGGTCTCTCTGTGGAGATAACGAGATTCGGGCTGACATGACAGCCTGGATGGTGTAATGTAGTGTTTCTCAAATGGCAGGGTTGAGACCCAAAGAGGTTTGAGGGAAACTTTCAGAGGGTTACAGGAAACGACCAATATAAGGTTTGCACTATGATCCAGAGTTCATTCCATTTTCATCTCTCACTCGGTGCTAGTCAGTACCAACATATCTTGCACCACTGTTGATTTCATAAAAATCTAAATACATTTATGACTGGTGTAAAAAAAAAACACAAACAAAAAAACAGGTCCTTAATAATAAAAGTATCAACTTTCACATCCAGTTTCTTAAATGATTGGCTACAGTATACAGGGCACGAGGCCAGATTATCCAATCAAATGAATGAAATAGTAGGAATAGGCATTAAGTGTGTGGCAATGCTCTGTGTTGATTGGCTAATGGTCAGAGTGAGCGGGAGTGAAGAAGAGATGGAGGATGCTGTGTCTCAGCTAGCATGTCAGGCTAACACCAGTTGAGGAAAATGAGGAAAATGACAACACAGAGGGAGAAAGAAAGGTTGAATAGTCCTTCTAAAGGTAAGAATAATTTGATAATACTGTTTGTGTGCTGAGCATTTTAAGTACTGTGAAAAAAAGATGAATACTTTTTCTTTTTTTTTTAAACTAACACTAGATTAAAACCTTTTTGAGTTTTTGTTGACTAAAACTGGACTAAATTTATCACATAGAAATGACTAAAATGTGACTATAACTAATAAGCATTTTCGTCCGAAAACTAAAATGAAGACTAAGCCTGAAATAGCTGCCTAAAACAACACAGATTCCTGACAATTTCATCGCATAAAATTGCATAAATATCCCACATATTCCATCACACAAAAAAATCCAACTTTTTCTGGAAGGACTGATTTATTTAGCACGTATTATTGTCAAACTGTATTTTGAACACTGTGGGTTTGGGAATAAATTGAAATCTGGTGGGACTAGGCTGTTTTGAACCAAATCTCCCAATTTCAGCATATGTAGCTGAAACATGGGTATCACTGGAGCATAGAAATGCACATGATGAAAAATGTATAATATAATATATCCAATATCCAATACATTGAGTTTACAGGGAAGGGGGAAGTACATACTTAACAGGTTAAACAATGAATAAAATAAGAATTTGAGTAAAAATACAGGCACTGCAGTGTATTGAAAGGACAGACAAGGACTCTTACACGTAAAAGAGCGAGTGTCATTCTGTCATGTCTCTATAGGGAATTTGGGCAAGTAGCATGCAGCAGATAGATGCTTTCAATTGATTGTTCTCCCATGATTCCCTTCTCCTTCCCGGAGGGAGAAATGACATGATCCCATCCACCCATCCCTGTGCAAACCCTTTCATACATCATAGTCATTTTTATTTAAGCCATTTCTTAAAACCAGTCAGTGATATTAGGAAGCATGGTCTATAACCTCTTTTATAGTGAGGCTTATTGTGTGGCTGGGTGGAGAAAGTGGTAAGGAATGGGAGAGGGAGGAGGGGGGTCTTTAATCCAGTCTAGGCTTCCAACAAATACCTGTCTCTGTGATGTTTTTATTGTGTTAATAACGCCAGCATTGCAACGGATTTGTCTTGATCTTGTAAAATTATAAATATTGATTTTTGTGTTGGGAGAGGGGGTGGAGAGGGGAAGGGAAAAGCCATGTCTATCTGAAAGCCTCAATAACAGATCCTGGTTTATAATGCACCGAGCTGTCATTCTGATGGAATTGTGGATCAGTGTTGATACTGAATTTTCTACCCGCCCACTGAGGAGAAGTAAGCTGTTGAGCTTTCTCTAGACTCTATTTAATGTCATCCTCTGGCTTTGCGTTTGCCTATCTCCTCCTGTGAAAGGACTGTTCAGACAGTTTTGTATTGAAATTAACATAAAGTGACCAGAGACAAGAAAGAAACAATCACATTAAGAATTATGAGAGTCATTTCTAGATCAAAATTTGAGATTAGATTCAATTTTGAGCTGAAATTTTTTGACATATCCATGATTTGAGACTAAATTTCGTCACCTGCGTCATGGCCCTGGTGCCTCCCCTGCGGTGTTGTGCAAATCTGCCTTTTTTCCTGGGAGGACCTTTTGAATGAGGAACCGAGTTTCCTGAGGTGGCTCACCATGACTTAGAAGACGGACCATGAGTTCTTCCACATGCTGGCATTCAGTGGGTAGAGCTTCACCCTTCCTCCCCAGCCTTCTTTGAACCCATGTCTTAGCCCAAGCCTGTAACCTGAAAGACCTGAACCAGCTACCCAGTGGTCTCCCTGAGTATTCACCTAGCCATCTTCAGAGGGAGGTGTGGCTCCAGACGTCAGAAACAGCCCCCCTGCAATGTGCATTGGAGATTATGCCAAGCACCACCAAGCTGCTGCCAGTCCCATCCGGTTCCTCTCTGGTGGTGATCCAGCTGGCATCAGCACCTGGTTCTCCATCAGTGGTCCAGCTGACACCAGTTCCTAATACTCAGTCAGCTGTCCCTGCTGAAACCCATCTTGACCTCTTTGGGCCCTTGATTGCTGTCTCTGCTAACACCCAGCCTGACCTCTCTGGGCCCCTGATGGCTGTCACAGCCAACAGCCAGTCTGAAGTCTCTGGGCCCCTCTCAGCTGTCCTCACCAAAGCCCAGTCTACTACTCAAAAAGACATGTAATTCTTGGAGCAAAATCAATGGCATGCAGCCAGTTATTATAAACTAGTTCTTTCAAGAGACAAAGTAGTTACTTAATATTTACTCTCTGTGGGAGGGCGCTGGTGAGAAATTAACATATTCTCTAAATTACTGTAAAACATTTTGGATTATTTCTGCTATTAATAATTCTTTTTTCATCATTATTACTAATGTCAGGGCTAAATACTGACATTATTATAAGTAATTTACAACATAATAGGAACATCTGAATATTCACCACTGAAAAATAACCCACAAATGCTGATGAAATCCAATTAATAAATTAAGTTAGCATTAATGCAGGGTGTCACAGAGACCACATATGAATGCTTAATTGATAGATTATCAACCAAACTATCATATTCAATAAATGAATGTAATTGACACCCAAATGTCATTATGGGTTTTTTGACTTTCATATGTTTTCCAAGCTACAGATGTAAACATGGTTTAGTCAGATAAACTATGCAAAGCACAATGTGTGGTACTTAATGTGGTTTGCTTTTGCTGTCCTGCCTTTCATTTGGTTTCTATAGCTGCCCTGGCCTGTGCTCCTTAGATGGAGGGGATGTTTGGCCAACTTGACCTGTTGTCTCAGAAACCATGGCTACTCAGAAGCACCCAAATATTGAAACAGCAGAATGTAATCCTAGATTTGGAATGGGATACATTTAGTTAAATGTTTACCCAGTCACAAATCGTGTAGGGCGTTGCCAAGTGGCATTGAGACAGATGATACCACTGAGCTGGAACAATCGAGAGAGAGAGAGAGAGAGAATGTGGTGGGGCGTTTGGATGGGGGGCTAGGTAGACAGAGTGAGAAGAATGAGACGGCTGCCTTTCATAGAAGGATCAGTGGGCAGGCCAAGCAGAGCCATGGACAGACTGCTGGAGTTGCTCTCATGGCCAGACGTTTTCTGGCTGTGCCCATACGTGCTCCCACGGGGCTCCAAAAGCCTTCAGACTGACTCCCAAAAAGCCCTCAAACTCATCCCTGAGCGCCTCCTGCTTTGACAAGGACAAGGTGGTTCAACCACCTGCGCCACATATCTAGGCTGATGCCAAACTGTCACTCTGAAGGCAAACGTTGTAAAACATCAATTTTTTAGCAGTACAGCTATGACTCTTCTATAAATCCTACTTTATAGATTGCATATTTGCAATATTCCCATATTCAGTATAATTCCTAACCCTCCACTTTGTTTCTTAATTCTATTAAACACAATCAAACTGCTTGTCCAGTTCACCCAGCAATGGGTGGTCACACCACAGCTGGGGGCATCCCTGTTCATAAATTTAAGCGTAAATAAATACTGAAATTTATCTGCCCAATAAGAGATTTAAAATCACAATCAGTAATTACATGGAAACACCCATTGTCAAAAAAAATCATGACATTATAGATTCCCTCCAAAGATGCATAAAAACATGTATAATGAAAATCACAAGTAAAGGAGAACTGAATTATCTGAGTCATCAGTGTGAACTCTGAAATTTGTGATAGATGTTTACAATGGAGAGTTTGGTCATAATTTTACTTTCAATTTACTTACCCTTTGTATTGCTTTTATCAATAGCGCGCCCCGTGGGGATGCTCTCGTGTCATTGGCTATAAAGGAGTGAGACATCTGATTGACCATAGACAATCCCCTCTTAGAAAAAATGCATTTGTGTATTGATTTGGGTCGGGGGAGTCTCAAAAGTCTCACATACAAATGCAGGGAGATTTTCAAATTAAAAGCACACATAGTGCACACATAGTTATATATAAATCCCAAAATGTATTTGTAAATCCTTTTGTGTGCATTTATTACTTTTGAGACTGTTCTGGCTCCATACTGTCTTTCTCCAGTTAAGATCCAAGATGCTTCACCATCTGAATGCTAAACCGAGCCGAGAGCAATCGGCTGGTGTGCATTAATCAGATCCGACTTGCATATCTGAGCCGCTTAATTGCATGGAGGGAAATGTCAGAAAGCAAATTAGTCTAATGTGTCAATGTGTTAATTCTGCTATAGATTTCGTTGATGCACCATTCGGCTCTCAGCTCATTAATGCAATGTGTCAGACCACACATGCACACACACATACACTTACAGACAGCGCAGCATAAAGACATTTGACCTGTTATCAACAGTATTCATATTTACATTGTACATGTGCATATGTGTAGATATTTTAGGATTATATTCAACTTATAGGTCTATGTAATGTATAGGTACAGATGACTGGTAGTGGACCTGTGCTTGAGGAAGACACAATGTGGGGTAAGGAGGGTAACTTTTTATATATTTAACAGAAACAAAAAGAAATACAGTGCAGGTACAAGTACTGGTCGTGGTCTTGGTGAAACATTAAGATTCTGGAGATCTCATATAAATATGAAAATCCAAAAAGAATTAATATGAATTTAAAAAGGGAAAGGGGTGAGGGTTGTGCAGAATTTTAGATGATCTCACTGACAGGAAGCGGGGTACATATGATGACGTGAACACATTTCACCACCCTCTGCATTGCATACCAGTTTGAGCGTGAGACTTTAGCCATACTTTGATGTGATTGGTAAGAATAGTCTTTGTACTCCTGCAGAAGTTAAGCAGAAACTTTGGAAACAAATGACCCTTCTTGGGTATTTTCAGGCAGAAGAGACACTCAGGAGCTCTTGAAGTACTGGTCTTTGGATATATGTACAGCCCTGTAATAGAAGCTGGTGATGTGCCATGCTATGAATGTGAATATATCCAAACTCTTGATACTTAACCATATATACAGATATTATAGGTTAACATAGCAATGGCTATTATAGAAGTATTTGTTCCCCAATTTATATTGACATTAAAGCACAGTCCCCCATCATTGCTCTGTCTACTGTCCACCTTGAGGACAAAGCACCCTGTAAGCTTAATGGTACTGTTAGGAACATTGCAGGATATCCATGTTGCATGCCAATCCTTTTACAAATGATGATAGGCAGTTACAGCTATCTATTTTGTTCCCCAGTGACTGCATATTGATAAGAAAAATGCTGGGTAAGGAATCTTGAGTTAGCTTTAGCTCACTCCTTAGACCTACTCTCTCTCCCTGCCTGCAGCACTTCCACTGCTGATTAGGTAACTCCTAATGTCCTGGTGATCTCTGGGGTAAGCTTGAGATTCAAATAAAATGATCAGAGTTGTGAAATCAAATGTCCAAAGTTCTTGTTGATATGGTATGTGTGTGAGCATAATGTGCCTGTTTTGAGTGCACAGACTTGTATTAGATCCAATTACAGATGACTGCACACAGAGTGAACAAGAAGCATTATTTATTAATATTATTATATTTAATGTCATGAGCAGGTAAACAGCCAGATGCAGGTAACATGATAAACAGTAACAAAGGAACGCTGGAATGAAATTAATTAAAATTTGCATGAAATGGCAAAGAATAAAGAAACATAGCATGCGTACATAGTGAGTGGCTGATGAGGATGATGAGCTGCAGGTGACAAGGTGGGCAGGAACCTCAGGTGAGTGGGAGTGGCGTGGTGAGGGAACAGAGCCATTGTGACGCAAAGACTTGGTTTGACCATTTGATCCCAGAGTCAGCCATTATTCCTGCAGGCTTTTGCATTCACTATCAGGCACAGTCAAAATAATTGTGAAAGATCTGATTATTATTGGATGTCAATTTTACAGAAATTGTTCTGACAATGGTGTACATTCCTCCACAAGCTCACACCCACCAAGATTTGGATGGGGTATATCTAATTATCGGTGTGAGTGAAACCCCGGGGGCTGCTTGATAGATGAGAACAAGTGGTATTCTGGGTGATTTTAATCATCTGCAGCAGGTCCCTCCTGCCAATACAGGAACAGAGAAGAGCAAAACCGAATTGTCATCCTATATGCCAAAGAGGGGACAAGGGAGTGCCTTGTATCCATCCTGGCATAGGATACAGGACCATAAACATGGGTGAGTATGGTACCAACACACACAGTACAGTTAAAGGCGATATCTAGGCAGGACTTTAGCACTATATGTAATTCTTTTGGCAGTCATGGCTGTTCTATCCTCCTCACATCAAGGCCCATTATACCCAGTTCCCTCTATGGTGTAAGCATCATCACCAACTAGAGAAGGCAATTTCTGAAGAAATTGCGGTGTGAATGCTGAAAGCTGAAAAGCTTATGTTAAACTGGATAGCTGAATGAGTTGAATTTTGTTGAAATGTATGAAGTATGTTGAATATGTGAAGATTTTTTGAATGAAAGGCTTACTCTAAACTGGATAGCTGAATGAGTTGAACTTTGTCTGAGATCTCTGATGTTGAATATCTGACTATTTATTGAATGAAAGGCTTACGCTAAACTGGATAGCTGAAGGATTTGAATTTTCTATGAAATGTATGACGTGTGTGGAATCTCTAAAGATTTCTTGAATGAAAGCTTGAATGAAGCCTGAAATGTTGAACGAGATCTGAACAAGACAGTAAACACAGTAAAGACAATAAAGACACTAAAGACGATAAAGACATTAAAGATGATAAAGACACTAAAGACATTAAAGCTGATAAAGACACTAAAGACATTAAAGACACTAAAGACATTAAAGATGATAAAGACATTGAAGGCACTAAAATTGGTCTACGTGGAGTAAAGCTTGTGGGAATGAGAACAATTTGATGAGAGAAGTCTCACAAGTTCTTCATAGCTCCTCTCCACTCTGGCTGATGATGTCACCCACCCTAGTTTTGGACATTTTGCCCAAACTTGACCTCAAACAAAATTGAACATTTTGAAAAGTTTGAATGGACTGCATAGCTGAAAGTATAACTGAATGGTGAAGAGTTGAAAAAGGGCGAAAAATTTTGAACATTCTGTCCATTCATTTCAATGGGGAAAAATTCCCCAAAACGCTGAATATTATGGAGACTTTGAATGTTGAGAATGAGAAAAATACAAGCTCCAATGTCCTAATCAAGCTGGACGTTTTGATGTTCAAATGATGTTTCTATGATGAAAATTATGGAAGGAGTTACATGCCAAAAAAGTGGATGGAATAATAATAATAAACTTTTTTTTGTAGAAGAACATAGGTTTGAATGTTTTCAGCATTCACACCAATAAGAAATATCCCTATATTTTGATATACTGTATCATAAACAAGTCTAATTTACTAAACCTATTTCATTACCAGTAAACCAGAGGAAAATCTATTTTGGCGTGAAAAAAAAATAAAACCTGTGTATGTGTATTAAACCTGTGTATGTACAGCACTTGACTGTAATACATCTTTGATGCAGTTGCACTGCACTTGTCGGACACCATTTAATCTCAAATTTACTGTATAAATTTAGTTAAATATTTTTTTTAAAATGGTATACAACTTAATTGCTGTAAAAATTGTGCACTATTCAAAATTCTCTTTTTGTTATAAGAAAATAACGTATGTACAGTTTTTAATATTTCTAAGGAAGAAGAAAGGTATTTGGGGAAATATTACAAGTGCTCTTTCGTTTCATCCCCTGGCTGCGAGGGTGTGTCTATGTGTGTGTGTGTGTTTGTCTCTCATTCATCAGACGCCTGCAGTCTCTCTGCTGGTCTCGGCCAAACTTGCACTGTAGTGAACATGTTGTGCTCAGGTACGGAGTTAATACAATTGAAGAGTAAAGGCTACTCTAAAATCGTCCATTTTGAATTGAGATTTGATGGTATGTTTACAGGTTGTTTAATGTACTGCTACTAACGAGCTATCTGGTGTGTAGACCAGGGGTCGGCAACCCGCGGCTCCGAAAGAGCCATTTTTTGTTCCGACGAACAATGCACTATGCGTATCCTTCATCTTTCACAGATACGTGCACTTACTTGTCAGTCACCTGGATTGTCCAATCAACTTCCAGTGGTGGAAATTAACACTTTCACTTTCACAAGCCACAGGGAGCCAGAGGGGAGGGCTCAAAGGTTCGCATGTGGCTCCGGAGCTGCGGGTTGCCGACCCCTGGTCTAAATTGACATTATCAGTACATTCTGTTGCATTTTGTGTGGTTGTTCAGGAGTAGGAGGACATGTTCATGTTCGCACATTTTATGTAAATGGAACTTAAACAAGAAAGTGTTACTGTCTATGGTTTCTATACTGTGAAACAGGCTGCTGCATTTCTCAGTGTGCCTATCAGACAGAATGCTCAGGTTTTTAAAGATTATATTGCCTCATCAAAATAAGATATCCATCTGTGTAGACTAGATGAATTTGCGCACAACTTAATGGACCATGAAGTTTGAATTTCTTCCTTTTGGTTTCTGATATTTTCCCAAAGAAAGATACTGGGCAAGTGGCTGACAACTCAGCTATGTATGTTTTAGCAGGAAAAAAAAGGCCATTTAATTTAGTGGGATTTTAAGAGTAAATTATCAGAATGCTATTTCCATTGTAGTGGTGAGCTAGGAACATTTTGAAATCGCCCCATCTGTTAAAAACAACAGGGAAAAAAACTTTTGAAAGTATTGAATTAAAAAGCAAGTAGCTATGGTCCTGACACAATGTCAGCTATATCTTAATATCAGTGATTTGAATTCTCATCCCTCTGATATAGACTAGTTCTGGTTTGGATCATCCAGATAAGCTTGCACCTTCTCCTCAGCACCACTGTGTTACTGTTGCACTTCAAATACACTCTACCTGCACACCCATGTGTGTCAGTGTAGTATGTGTGAGAGACAGAGAGAGAAGTAGGGGGTTAAAGAGAAATGGAGAAAGGGCCAGTTGTCATAGCAACTCTGTTTTTCAAGGAGAGTCAACCATTCATTTCCACACTGAAGACTGCAAGGGAACACTTAACTCTGTTCTTCGCCTAAGGATACTACTTTAAAAGTCTCTCTCTCCTCCCCCTCATCCTCTCTCTCTCTACCTTGCTCGCCCTCACTGAAGTGTCAATCTGAAGTGAAACATTCCGGCTTTCGGCTGCCACTCCAGTCTGCCAGATCTTTTGTTCTCTTTTTGTTTCTCTCTCTCTCGCTCAGTTTCTACCTCTCTCACTCATTCCTGGTCCTCCTTTTATTGTCTCTCTCCCCCTGCAATCTCTTTCAATTCAAATCTTTCACATAAGCGAACTGAAATGTGCAATACTAGAGCAGCAGACTTTCAGTTCATTTTTACGCATTTCTACAGAATTTCTTATAATTTCCATGATAATCACTACTGGTATTAATCAAAGCAAATATGTCCTGGTTTGTGAACACATGTTGCATGTATTCACCTCACCTCTTACTGTGAGCTGCTGGTTTGGGAAAAAAGAAAAAGACAACTGAACTTATAAATATGCTGAGCTTACTGGCAGAGTCAGGGACAGATCTCATTTGACAGGCCTTACGATTCCCTATTGAGAGGGACAATATCACCACAATGGAACTACACCTGTTCCCTTGGCACAGTTATGGAACTCTGACGAAAAGATTTTGTATGGTTTTAAAAAAGGAAAATTGTTTTCATGTGTCCTTGTTTGTAATTTGCCTCAAGAGGTGTTCATGTCACAAATAAAGATGGAACAGGAGACTTACATAAGACTGGTTAAGTACGATCCAAGGAAAGTACGACTCCAGCACAATATTGCTTAACAGATCTGCTCCGATGCTGCACAGTGTCTGTCCATTTTTAAAAATAGCTGAAAAGCTGAGACATTTGAAGGACCTCCAAATAAAAGAACTGCTTCTTCATATTGAAAATAACCTGTTGAGCATCTGGTCCAAAGTCATGCCAGAGGTGCAAGACAAAACAAAACAAAAAACAGGCTCTTAGGACACCCTAAAGCAAATGTAGAACATGCTAGAGGGATTTTATACACATTGTGGTCTGAGAACATTGTGGCTGGATTTATAAAGCAGAATAATTTCTTATGTATTTACCTGTGGATCATTCCGTGAGCTATCGCTACTCTCAAATACTTTTTAAAGTAAACTTACAAGTGACAAGGCATAGTTAACATCACCATAATCACTATAAGTTTTAAATGACATGCTTTAACAATTATTGCGACAACAAACTCTGAATCACTTTGGTGATTGGTGATGTCAATTACTTCGGTTGATGACTTCATTCAACTTCATTGTTCAGCTGTATGGATTCAGTGCTAACATGGTGAATAAGGTAACATTATAATTTTTACTTTTGCATATTTGCATAGTCACTGTGAGCATCTTAGCATGTTGGCTGACATTAGAATATATATAATTAATAATTAAAGAACTGTTTTGCCCAAGTACTACCTCATAGTCATTTCCAAGTCTATAGACTCTGCACTGTTATATGTATTACTTTGTGTGTGGTAAATGGGAAAAGTGTAGTTTTGGTGTTAACCGTGATGTTTGAATATTCTAATGGGAATCTAAGGTAGTGTTTTTGATCTATCAATCAATCCATCCATTCATTTTCTTCCACTTATTAGGATCCAGGTCGCATCCAGGTTCATCTAAGCAAGGTAGTTCAGAAGTCCCTTTCCCTCCCAACGCAGTCCAGCTACTAGCAACACATTCCAGTTCCTCAGCTGGGATGTTGAGGTGTTCCCGAACCAGATGAAATATATAATCCCTCCAGCATGTTTTAAGTCTTCCCCAGGGCCTCCTACCCAATGGCCATGCCCAGAAGATGTACAAAAGGCATCTTAATCAGATGGCCATCTCAAATGACTTCTTTTGATGAGAAGGAGCGGTATCTTATTTCAGAACTCCCTCCGGATGTCTGAGCTCTTCACCCTACCTCATTCATTCATTTATATAATTACGCAAAGCTTATAAGCTGCATTATTGCTGATGCTGCACCAATCTGTCTGTCAATCTCATGCTCCATTTTATCCTTACTTGTGAACAAAACCCCACAGGAAACTTGAATTTCCCTACCTGAGGGAGCAATCCACCCACATTCTGGCTGTTTATATGCACAAACTGGTCAGAGACTTCCTTCCCATGACGTGCAACCACACAGATGCAAGCCGTTCATCGGGGAGAACTCAAACATAGCAGCTGCTATTAGTTATCTGCACTGCCACAACACAAAGGTGAAGGAAAGGATGTTCAAAGTGGATGACTAAAAGAAAACAAAGCTGACAAATAATGTTTTGCATCACTTGTGGTTGTATAATGTTTCACAGAGATGTGACAAAATGTACAAATACATCTGGATGGATTTCACCTGTGCCACATTTCACCTCTGAGGTTTCTTGGAAAGACGCAAGACACATTTAAGGTCAGTAGTCCTCACATATACAGAGAGAGAAGAGGAGAGACTGGATCTGAAAGCAGACATTGGTGGACTTTATTGATACTTAAAGTAGCTCAATTGAAAATTTTAATTTTGCCTTGTTTTTGGCAACCCCTGTGGACAAAGGTAGTAAAGATGTTAGGTTAAATGTTCCCTCTGCTTCTCTTCACCCACTGCGAGAGGAGACAATTTCACTGGGAGGAGCTTAACTAACTCAAATTCTGCCTGAACAAACCCTGAAAAGCTGTTTCACCCAGTGGCAGACACAAAGAATACGTTTTAGACATGAATAGAAAAAGAATAGTCTTGTCGCTGTTGGTCTTGAGGCATCAGTATAAAGCTGAGACTTTTTCATAACCTGTATAAAAGTCCATAGAGCTGGCTCAAATAAACCCACCATCAGTCATTAACCTCAACAAAATGGTTTGCCTAAAAATTATAAAGACCATCTTTTGATGTCTATAAAAGCATCTGTGAAATGTTATTTACTGTGAAGTGTCTTTTTTGGAACAAGATGCTTTAATGAACTAAAACACTTTTGTAAATACAAAAAAGTAGCCAAACTGGTGAATGACACAGTTCTCCATAGGGAAACTCAAACTCTAATGCTGGATTAAATTTGCCACACTTACATATCACTTACAAGCCTAGCATACAAATGGTTTTCATGTTACCATTTCGCAGCTTCAGCTTTCAACTATTTTACTTCAACATAAGTTTATTTATATTTAACAATTTCATACTCTACTATAAGTCTGCACTTACAGACATCATGTTAGTGCTTGCTATAGTTACTTACGTTAAATATAAGTTACTATATATAATAAACAAAACCTTTTCTCTGAACAGTGGAATGGCTGGCTCTTTAACTGCAGCACCTATGACTGATAGGACTGTAGGCTCACATTAGCTGTAGGGTATGTAGCTGTTTGATTTAAAAGTTGGAGCCATACATTTTCGATGAAATACAATGAATGATGCACAATTTATCCATAATTAGTTCATGGCAATTAATAAAAAATGTATTGGAGCTTTAAAAGACCTAAGATCATTCATCACCCCGGGCAGAGCAAATACCCAACTTTCATTTATGTGAGCAGTTAAATGGTTTGCTGCTACTTTCCCTAAACCTTAAAACAATAAAAGTTCCATAGTTGTTCAATGAGTTATAGTCTTATGAAGACCATTCAAAATGTGGTTGAATAATTGCATTAATTGCAAGTAATTAATTTTTTAATACAGTAGGGGTGAGTAAGAAAAAGTAAGTCTTCTTGGAGAACCTTGTATCAAAAGGCTATATCTAGTAAATGAGTCTTACATGAACATGTCCTTATTGGTCCTGGGTAATTGGGGCTACCTGCTGTATTATATCTGTATGAACTACCAAGTGATATTTAGAAGCACTACAAAATTCTGTTCATTCTTTAACATGAAAATGTAAGGTTGGACCAATTGGTAAAAAGAGAGATAGAGAGAGAGAAAGTTAGAATAGGAGCAAACAGAGTGCAGGCCAAGAACTGAGAAGGCCTGATAGCAAAATAGCACCTTGAGTGACGGAGCAATCTGGCGAACAGTAGAAAGAGAACTGGGGCTGATATACTGCTGTGCTGATGAGATAATGTGCCGCAGGTGTGCCAGCCACCGGAGCTCAGGCGCAAGGAGGATCAGCCACACCCACACAGACCTCACAGAGACACACAGGAAGATCACAGGAAGTGAGGACAGGGAAAACAGAAACAAAAAGGAAGCAGCGAGTTATGAAAGGAATCATGATTACATGTGACAAATAAACTTATTATGTTTGTTCCCCTAAGGTCGCTGATGGACAAAGACATGCCACCCTAAATAGTAATGTTACTTATGTTTGGGGTTAGTTATACCACAGAGAGTTCTGATTCTGATTCTCAGACCTCAGTCATAGACTTCTAAACCACCACATTTATAAGCAATTCTCATTTGATTGTAAATGGTTATCAAGTATTGAGCAGAACAAAGAAGGGTAACTTAATTAGAAAGTATCAGAAGTATCTTATTATTTCCATCAGAAAAGCCCCTGTGTAAATTCCACTCTGTTGAATAGTAAACACAGAGAAACTAAGGTTCTGATTTACACGTTTCTTTAGATATTAGCTCATGCCCTTCAGTTTCCAAATGATTAACAGCATTTTGATGATCTCACTCTAAGCTGTTGACAGTCTGAATGTAGTTGAGGGTGGCTGATTTGATTGAACTTGGTTGAATGGCCTTTGTGCATGTGCTAATGCATTATAACTCCAATATAAGTGTGTATTTGTGTGTACACAAGCATTACTGTGCGTGTGTGACTGAATATGTGCATGTTTACATTTATGTGATTGAACCCGTCTCTCTCTGATTTGAGTTCTCTTTCTGACTGAGAGCCTCTCCATGACTGTGTGCACTGCTAACTCTGCACAGGGTTGCAGTCTGCCTCGCCGGCAGGAGTGCAGTCACTCATACACAGCACTCTCTGTGCAGTTAAATCAGCTGTGAGTGCCAGGACACAAGAGCACAATGAAACCATCAGCCAAGTGAAGTTCAACATTTTATAGGCAACACTCCACTCCAGAAGAGGGCCTGCTCATGTCTGCCAGGGTACTGACACCATCCCTTATTTCACCATGAAACCCATTTCAAGGAATCACCCCATGTCACCATAACCCTCAGAAGATGATATGCTGGCTTCCGGTACAGCTGGTGATTTTCCCTTTTACCAGCAGCTCTGACTCTACCTGGATCTGGATCTTCAGTGAATGAAAGCAGTGGCAGACAAACAACCACCCAACCACCAAGTAAAATTGTCTGTCCCTCCTTTGTCAACAACAGTTGACACGACAAACACAGTAAGACAAGTAACAGATGAGCCATGAAGAAAATCGAGCTCTAAAAGAACGAGATCAAACTGCAGAGAGCTGGATGTGTTAAGTCCTCTCTCTTCTCAATCCGACTGACTTCAGCTTTAAAGATTGCCATTTCTCTCAGTTCTCTCGACTCTAGTTGAACATTATTTATACTGTAATCAAAAAGTGATCCAGTACTACTACTACTCCAGTGTTACTTATTTACTCTTTCCCTAGGCTTGGGGATAACATAAACCAACATGGAAAAGAAGTCCTCTGTAAATATTATTTGATATTTGAACATCAGTTACCGTTGATTATAATTGCGGAGCATAATATACTGATTTAATCCATCTTGCTTTGAGTGACAAAGTCAGGGGTATTATGTTTCCATGGAGTCTGTCACCTAGCTGTGGGCAAAACAAAGAAATCTGTCAATTCCTTAGAATTATGTATTTTTGGTACTTCTTTGGCTGACTTGGACCCCCCTACTCCTGCAGAACAGCTGAATAAGTGGACCTTGACTAGACATTACATAAACAGCAATGTGGCAAACAGAGAAATCCACAAAATCCAACATACCGTCTTGACTGTCGTTTCCGGGAATGAAGTGTTACATTTTTCCTTTTTCCAAGGAGGAAGCACAGAGACAAAGCCATTTTCTCTCACTGGGTAACTGTAAATTTTCTGAGTTATGTTCCCCTCTTTGCCAGAGCTTTCTCAGCTGTAAGACAAAAAGCTAATCAAAGGCTCCTGCCTTCGGGGCAGGTAACCCCGGCATGAACTAAAAGAGAGAGCAATATCATTCCATCACTCAGTGTGCCACATGCTCACTCCCCCTCTTCCACTGAGAAAACATTACTTCTTGTTACATGGAAATTGGAAGGAACCTTTCTTTTAATGGCCGATTAACTGGCAGTTTTTTCCAGCTTCCCCACTTGCTACTCTCACCACACATTTGACTGCTTCTTGCACTGTAAACCCCAATCCATCTGTGACACAAACTTTAAAAAACTTTATGTTCACCTGACACAAACACTTGGCCCCTGTGGCTTGACATATATTTTTATGTTCAGTCAACAATTTTTGATTTTTGAGGTTATAATGCTAAAATGTATTAAGCCAATTTAGCCAATTTAGTTCATAACCAATCAACAACATGTAGAGGGTGGACTGGCACATATTTTTATAGTTGACTGAACAAAAAAAAGTACATAATCTTTATATGTTCATTTGACAGGGAGTAATTTTTTTGTTCAATGAAACAAACAAACGTGCACACGTAATATTTTAAACACGGTAACACAACAACAATTACAGCATTATGTTAAACAGAAAAATGTGGTATTCAGTATTCATCAGTATTTGTACCAACTTATTATTTTCTTTAACCTTGATTGAGTAAAAAATTGTCAACAAAATATTAAATTCTATGGTTAAGAACAACTTCCATTTCTGTGTGTGTGTAGTTTAAAATCTTTGAGTAAAAACAAAATTTCAGGTTTTATGTGTCTACCAATACAACTCATTAACTTTGTGTTATGCATACTAGATATTCTCACCACATATGGCATAGAATTCTAAACTGTAAAAAAAAAAAAAAAAAGGCGTACTCAGGTCAACTCAATTTGCCAAAAATTTTAAGTTTTAATCCATTCAACTTTTGTGAAATGTGTGTAATAGTACAGTCAACTTAAATATGGATTGGGCCAACTTTGTCCCAATAAGTTGGTATGTGTTGGATTTACTTGAAAGAATTAGGTTGTCTCAAGGTAAGTTGGGATTACTTGGGTTAGGATGCAACAAAAATTTTATCCTACAGGTGGGAAATGTAGTACTTTTATAAGAAGGGTCTAGCTGCAGACTCCAGCCTGCTGGCTTTTATGTCTGTGATTATAGGCTAAGAATCATTTACTTAGGCAGGAAAGGGTGGCTGGCCAACCTCAAGATACTGTGGCTCACAGGAGTTGAACTCTGACTTATCAACTGCATTGTGAACTGTGTGAGTTTTCAGAGCCATGTACCCTTAAAGATTACTTTGTTCATCTGCGAGTTCATTTGAAAACTAAGGATTTCTCTCCTTTGGTCAAGTGTAAGTGTTTAAAATGGCTGTTTCCCATCTATATAGAAGTCAGCATGTTGCTCCACATCATTTTAGCAGATAACAGCATTGAGAGAGTTCATACTGAAGGTCTTCCAGAGACAGTGGATGAAATGAAGATGATGCTGAAGACTCGCCTCAATCAGAAGGGTGAGATGGCCATCCAATCACAGGATGAAGAATTTGGCGGTCAGTTCTGCAACCTGAGCAACATGGAGGATTCACCATACCCACCTTCTCTTATGCCGTTCAGTTGAGGCTCAGATGAGGAAATCAGAGGGATGGTTCACTGCACTGTTGCTCTCACCATTGACATAAAGACAGACATTCTTGGTACGGTTGGGCAAGTTATGTATGACTTAAGTGCATATCCAACTCAGAAGCAAATAGAGGACATTGCCAAAGCCCTGACTGAAAAGCACCCATGCTTAAAAGAGCCAGGTTCTAAGGAGGGATTCTACTGAGTAGACTAGATCAGCATTTGATCTTCTTGTATGAAGCACAGAAAAGACGTGGAATAAAACTGGGACATGACACTGAGCTCCAGAGTTTCCTTGAATCTCTGGATTCTGAAGCAAGTGAATAGTAAATAACAATAGCTGTGGTTAGTATGATCATCTGTTTAGAAAAATGGACTGATTTCTGAGACTATTGTATCATGATGTCATCTGTTTAGGTTTTTCTGGCTTGGATAATGGAATATGAACATTGTGGTCTCTCTCTTGTGTATTAGGAAAAACATTTATTTATATGGCCCTAAAGCCCAAATGCCTGTTTTGAGGTGTTGCAGAACTCCAACCAGAACAACAGATCCGTAGAACTTCTTGTGCTTCCATTCTTCTTGAAAGAGGGTCCCTCGAACATCATCAAGTTCTCCCAGATGTGTTTTAAACTCACCCAGTATAAATGTAATGTGTGATATACTTAATGATGTTAGAATTTATAGGATTTACCTTGAAAATAAAGTGTATTCGTGAAAAAATAATTTCAGTGATTATTTAGGTCATACTAGAATATGTAGTCGTATAGTTGTATCTGGATGTGTTTTGATGATTGATTGAGGGCTATCCTTCCTTGCAGCCCAAAGGCATGTGCCCAAATGTAAGAAAAATGGACCACAGCAAAACAGAGAGGGTGGGAACTCTGCAGAACTTCAGCATCAATAGGATCCTTTTGAATGCTGAAATGAATTTTGTGTTCTACTATACTTCAGACCACTGACTCCGTGGAGGAACCAGATGTGATAAAAAGAGTGGATGTTGGCCTACTGATCACCACAGAGCAAAATGCGGAGACAACAGCCCAATCAAAGAACATTGTTGCAGTGATCCTGGAGGAGTGCATTATTTTGCGTGAGTTGAGAGATGTACCAAACGGCTTTGCAATGCTGATTGGACTACTTTATTGCCTCAACATTGATTATCCTAAGCAACTGAAGTACACCTTCAAGGTCATGCAGAAGGTAATCATGAACATTGGGGGACCTGTTCTGCTCGGGTTCATGGACTGCACAACAAATGTGCAAACAAACAGTGTAGATGTTCCTTCACAACAAAGCAGCTTCCATGTTATACATATATATTCCTGCACTAGTTCATACATACCCATTTCTGGTATATTCAGATTCTTGAACTGAACTGTTCTTGTCAGTTTTGTACAAAGCTTTTGTGTTATGCTGGAGGTACAAGCGCACACAGCCTCAGTAACTGTGCCTCAGTAACTGGCGACTGTTACGAGCAGCGAGAGGAGTTGTTCTCAATGGACGCATTACAGGGCATAGGGCGCCAAGGTGCTCTGTAATGCCTGTTTCCATTTAGAATGAATGGCAGCCTACTGTTCTCACTGCTTGTTTTGGTCATTCTCAACACAAATATCCTGACCCCACACATGGCAAGAAACACACCAAATCTGTCATACTACACAGTCTGTCATATTGTTTTTCTTTTTTGAGATATGTCAATAATTTAAAAAGATGTTTTAAAGTGTTTGAAATGTTTTAAAAACAAGGTGCATTTAGAATTAATGGCAGCCAACTGTTAGAGATTGTACTTCTCTATGTGCATGCACACACAAAGAAAAAAATATGTTTTTTTTTATTAATTGTTTCAGAAATTAATTGGTTTGACTTTGGCTTTAATTAAGATGCTATTTTTCAACTCAGGATTTGTGTCAGATTGGTACCCCGACCACTGCAGTTAAGAGTAAGCCTTTTTGATAACCTTTGAAATGACTTGAAAATAATTTGTTTGCCTGTTTTGTAAATGAGTTCAAATTACCTAAAATAATTAGCTAGTCTTACAAATAATTTTAAGTTTAGTGAATTTGGGTTTTTTTTTATAGTGTAGGTCATTATAACACAGTTATTTTATCATTTGGTTATAAATGTTGTGTTTAACTAACTAAAAGCTTTCATGTTACTGTACTGTACAAAACTAAAAGTTTGAGTGCAAGCTGTCTCCAAAAAAAAATGTAAGTTGAATGAGCAAATTGGGATCTTCAGTGTGGGAGCTGAAGTGTAAGATCTAGTCTTGAATAAGGTATGAGTTGTGGATTTATCTTGTGGGTATTAGCTAAAAATGTAAATATTTATCATTCAGAATGGAAAATTCTTAAAACAATGTTTCTTTTTGTTTTCTTATGTGGCCTCTTAAGCCTTAGGCTTGCCATTGTTAGCAGAGATGGAGGTTAAAATGTAGAGAGGGAGTCTTGTCTTGAGGGTGGTGTTACAAAAAAGTAAGTGCTGTGCGTAGCCAGGAGAATATGAACGTGCTCAGAAAATTTCATGTAAATCTCACAATTACATGCTGAGTTTTGAGATTTCACCTGAGGGCGTCATAGACATGACAGGGCTGATTGTAATGCACATGTCCAACCAAATCCTGATTGGTTGGTTAATAGCTGGTTTCTTTCCTAAGGGAAAAATGCCTCTTAATCCATTATTTTTGGTGGTAGGAGGAATATACTTATACTGATGGCATTTGGTTTTCGAGTGATAAACTATATTATGTAAAGATAATATGGATTATTATTTATTAGTTTGTATAAAACCCTTGAAAATAATAGTTCTGAGTTGAAAGTGGATGTCACCTGGCCATCAGTTAAATGTACTAGATGTTCAGGCAACACTGAATTATAACCACAACTATGTCCATTCTAATTGAAATTCAGTTGAATCTAACAAAATTATGAAATTTATTTAATTACCCACACATCATATTTTTGTTTTTTATATTTGTATATAAAATATATCCACTGAATAAAACTTGTCTTTGGATGTGGAGTGGTCTGATCACAACCATTTCAGAGCCAAATAAACTAGCATGCAAATGTCGCCCAGCTATTCTTGGGCAAAAGGCGGGGTACACCCTGGACTGAACGCCAGCCAACCACAGGGCTGACACAGAGGCACAGACAACCACTCACACTCATATTTACACCTAGAGGCAATTTAGAGTCTCAAGTTAACCTGCGTGTCTTTGGATATTGGGAGAAAGCTGGAGAACCCACAGAGGATCCACACAGGCACAAACTCCCCACAGAAGGGCCTGTCTCCTGTCTGGGATTGAGCCCAGGATCCTCTGTGAGGCAACAGTGCTAACCACTACACCACTGTGCAGCCCCAATTTATTTTTCAGTTTAAAATGGTTTCATGTGCTGCAAATAGCTTACATTTTTTGTTTTAATCCATTGAGCCTACCAGGTGGCACTTTGTTGGTACATGGTAAAGTTTTTTTCAATTTTTTGTGGTAATTATTAGAATCTGTTGTGTTGGTTTCGTTTACAGACAATAATGACCACTTTGAGCTCGAATTTAGAACATGTTCTAACTCCTGTCAATGTTTGTTTGTATTATACTTTTTTTTAAATTTGTAACCTGAAAGGGAAGAAGGAAAACGTGACCAGTGTTGCATAAATTTAATTTCAGTTGTAACATTGTATATTTTTCATTGTGTTGCAGTTTTATATAAAAGAGAAGATTCCAGTAAATCGCTCTCAACCTGGGTCAACTGAGTCTTTCTTGTTAGCTATCTGTCTACGAATACAGCTGACATATTAATCAGGACAGAATAGAATGCGTTTACTTGAGCATTACAGGTATATATTACAGGCTTGCCTTCCCGTTTTTCTCCTTTGTTACCACACCTTGACCCTTAACCCTGGCATCAACTTAGGCCCCCTTTAGACATCATCAACAGGCTGATATCAAACAGATTACTTTACACCACACCCCCCTTACTTTAAATTGGTTGAACCTAACTGTGGTATGTATTACATTCAGTTAACAAAGGAGACATTATATTAACACCAAAATGACATCTTCAAATCTGTTCAAAATTGAACTTCAAAGTCTTTATAGAGTCACAGGTTATGTGGTTTTATTACTTCTCTGCCTGACCTTGTCCTCATGCTATCAGGCGTACTATTAGGTTTGTTTTCTGGCAACAAAGTCCCTGAACCTGTCTCTGTAGAGATGTCCAATTCTGGTGGGTGTTTGTGTTGACTCCCACTCTGAGGCTCTGGCACTGGCATAGGGACAAGATGGCTACAACTCTTCCTCACGTTCCCTTTAGGGCCGCTGACCAGGTCTTACCTGATATTACTGGTAAACATGGTCTCCTGGTAATAGTTTTTTTCCAGATCTCTTGCTCTGTGCCTCTTATTGAAGCTTTCTGCATCCATCCCTATCCTACTCCACTCTTTTCAACAGAGTTGCTGCAGATCTGGGAGAGCTGGCTGCACATTCTCTGGAAGGGTGGGTAGAGTGGTGCAAAGGCGACATCCCATGAGCAGTTGGGCTGGGCTGTAGCCATTACTCAGGGGTGTGGCTCTGTAGGCTAATAAGGGTATTTGGGGCTGCTGATCAGATGCTCAAAGCCACAGTCAGCTGCAAATTCCTCAATGCCGTGTCCACTGAGGGCCATTGAGGTTATGAGGGTCTTTTGGATGCCATGTCATGCAAAACATTGACTTCAAATGGACGATGACATCAGTGGACCTTGTAGGGCTGAGCTGTGCTACTTCTATATACCTAGAGAAATAGTCACCCACCAGTAAATAGGTACTGTTTCTTAGTGTGAATAAGTCTGCACCGAGCTTCTGCCAGGGTCTGTTGGAAAGTTTAGTTGGCATCAGGAGATTTTCCAGCACAGACTCAACGTCGATATTTGCATCTTCCATCAGGTCACAGTCAGCTTGAGTGACACTGCCTTTGAGTGGGGAGTGTGAGAGTGGCTGTTGCGAGGCTTTTCCCAGGTATGTGTGTGATTGTGTAGGAGTATCTCATTAAGCGCATTCTGAATCTCTGTATGCGAGGTGGCAGTGAATTCAGGGCCTGTCCACCCAGGAGACTCACAAGGGGCTTACGGTTAGTTTCCAACTCAAAATGTAGTCCAAGAATGAAGTCGCTAAACCGCTTACAGGCCCCGGTGAAAGCTAACTCCTCTTTTCCAACTGGGCGTACCGCTGCTCTGTCTCTGTCAGTGACCTGGAAGCTTAAGCGACAGGTAACTACACCTCTCCATTTTTATGCAACATCACTGCCCCTGGCCCATAAGATGATGTGTCAGCTGATATTTTCATGGCGTCACACAGCTGGAGGACAGGAGCAGAGGAGAGCTCACGCTTGAGGTTACACAATGTCCTTTGTTGCTCATGACCCCAGCACCACTGGTTCTTTTTGGACAGGAGGTCTCTTAGCGGCTTGTCCTATTCTTCTAGATTAGGTATGAACTTCCCCAGCTGATTGACTATGCCAAGAAAGCTCCTGAGCTCACTTACATTTGTTGACTCCCTCATGTCCTGTACTGCTCTGGTTTTGTCCGGATCAGGCTTCCTGCCGCTGGCTGAGATGATGTAGCCAACAAACTTTACCTCTCTTCTCCAAAACTCACACTTTGACATATTTAGCATGACTCTTGCTTTTTGTGCTTACTCCAGGATGGTGTGCACTCATGTATCATGCAGCTCTTTTGTAGCCCCCCCGGATGAGGATGTCGTCCATGTGGCAGAGAACACCTTCTAGGCCTGCAGTAAGTTCAGTCACCATCCTTTTCCAGAAGTGCTCTGGGGCAGAGGAGATACCAAAAGGCAGGCGGTTAAAATGCTAACGGCTAAATGGCATGATGAAGGCGGTGTAAATAGCTGACTCTTTAGAAAGAGGTATTTGCCAAAAGCCCATGTTTGCATCTAGCTTGGTGAAGCATTGTGCGCCTGTGAGCATGCCTAGAGTTTGGTCTACAGAGGGAAGGATGCATTTTTCACAGCACACTGACTTTTAAGGGTGTCATGTCTACACATATGTGGACCTCCTCTTTGTCTTTTGTCAGGGCTACGACCATGCCACAGCACCAGTCTGTCGGTTGATCTTCCTGGCTGATGACCCCCATATTCTCCATGCTCTCCAACTCCTTTTTCACCTTACCCAAGAGCGGCAATGGGACTCGCTGTGGCACTTTGAGACAGAATGGCTTATCATCCCGTTTGAGCCGTGGTGCCGTGAGTCCCGGCCGGGGACCAGTTACATGTGCTGCTTCCTTGTCCTCCGTGTTTTTTTTTTCTTTTTTTTTTGGTTCCTGAGCCATAGGTTCAGCCTGTCGCGCAGCTTGCAGCTTCAAACAATCCCGCTTATGACACCATGTTGTGCTGGTTTCCTTTACAGACAATGACGACCACTTTGAGCTTGTGCTAAGAACGTTTACTTGAGCACTGGCAGGTATACATTACATGCTTGACTTTCTGTTTTTCGCCTTTGTTACCACCTCTTGACCCATAACCACGGAACCAGCTTAGGAACCCTTTATGACATCATCAACAGGCTGATATCTTTATGATTACTGATTACTTTACACCACAGAATCCACTGGAGATTACGTGACGAGGAGCTACTCAGAACAACTATTAACTTTTTACCGCAAACTTTAGGCCTATTTATTTTTAAAGGAAATGGTACATTTGGCCTGTTTCTGAAGGATTTATGTCCTGAAATCTGCACATGTGCACTTTCTAGTGTTTCATAATTCCTCTGTCAATTTCTCTATGCCTTCCACCTCTCTACATCGCCTCTGCTCCTCGTCCTTTCCCCAGATTCACAAATTAAAACCGCTCTGGCTGTTCTCCAGGCTTCCCAGATGGGTTGGAGGTGACAAGTAGCCTCTATCAACCCAGCACTTACCCCTCCCATCTGCACACACACTCACACTCACTGTGTAAGCATAGACACTCAGTTGAGAGTGTGACCCAGGTATTGTGTGTGTGTGTGTGTGTGTGTATGCGTGCATGTGTGCATGAGTGCGTGTGTGATACCTGGTGTTAAACCGACAGTAAACCCTTCCTCCTGGTGTACCTACGTCGGCAGCTTACCCTCAGTGGACCTCACCCCACCACAACCCTGCCTGGGGCTAATCTACACACACACACACACACACACACACACACACACACACACACACACACTATCTCTCTCACAGTAACACTGTCTGTCAACTTGCTTGACATGTCCATTCATTTTTACCTCTGCTTCTCTCCCTACAGACACACACAAACACACACACACTTATACACACAAAGACACTACATGAAAAATACAGACATACGCACATGCACTGTTCTCTCCTGTGAATGTGCATGGCATTAATAACACAGTAAATGTTTGTATCTCAAGAGAATATTCAAATTTCAGAATTCAAGAGAAAAAAATAGTGATGCAGTGTCAATCTGAACATATGTCCTGCATCAGTAATGGTGGTGAATGCCATGTCAAAACAGCTGTCTTTGCACTACCTCTGAAACAGGATTAAGATTAAGATGCAAAGCCTTCCATTGCAAACTACATACTTGTAATTAGTCACACAGACTGAAACCACTCCCTACCACAGCAATATTAAAAATTGTTTCCTAAACTGTCAAATCGGTTCACTTCCACTCTCTGCAAATACACTCGTACATTTTTTCCTTGGTGTTTGACCTGAATAAAGCAGCGGAAATGTATTCCTCTGAGGGCCAGGCGGACATTCTTTTTTATTCCCTCTTTCTTCCTCTTACAAATCAATGTCACTAATGGTTTTCAAAATCAAATGCCAACCTTTAGCCATGAAAAGGGGTTATTTCTAATAGAAAGGATAGAGAGCCAGAGGTGGAGAAAGACATACTAAAAAACACACTCATGCACACACTCATTGATCACTGGAGTTAGATAAAAGGACAGAATTTGGCTTTTATTAAGATTCAGCCACTCAATGTCGTCTCTGCATGGATAGAATGCATTTGTAGCTTTTTTTTTTATCCACGTACCCTTCATGTTCCAAAGCAGCACTCATTAAAGCATTTTTATAGCCAACACATCAGCACATTTAGGTAAACAAGCAGGGAAATAAAGATTAGGAAAACATTATGAAATCTCTTGTGAACTCATTGAATCTGTTGTGTGGAGACAAGTCAAAACCTTGCTCAAAAACTTTTATCATGTGTCTGTATCAGTCTACTTGACAAGAGTATCTAATCAAGGAATAACAATACTTGAATTGAGTTAATGTTAATGAACTTCACCAGTGAATGAACTTTTATGTTGGATTCTTTGAAGAGATACTCTCCAAGGTATTCTGTAAGACACCGACGGAGAACCTGTCTGGTCCTCTGAACAGAAGAGTAAGCCTTGGAAAGGATACTTGTTCATAAAAAAATCATTGTGTTGATGTTTTTCTAATCTGGATATGTAAAAACAAACTTTTTCCACAACCTGGATCATGCTTATATAACGGATCAGCTCAGAGCAGGTGAACCCAAATGTAGAACACACAGAGACAGAAGATGGTTTTAGAATAAAACTTAATTGTAATTAGATGAGCTTCAGACAAGGCGAGACGAAACGTGACATAACTTGGTCAATATGAAGAGATATGGCAACGAGACAATGTATACACGTGAGGTAATGGGCAACAGGTGAACACAATCAGGGCGAGGCAGACATTCACCACGACGGGAACACACACAAAGGGCGGAAGTCAAGGGACCTGAAACGAGAGGACAGTTAGGGATTTCAAAGGACAAGCCAGAACCGAAAACAGACAGAAATGAACTTAACAGACTTGACGAGACCTTATAGCCTATTGATTCATTTGCAGGGACATACTAAATTACGTGAAATTAATGTTCAGCAGAGCTTATTTCACAGAACTGAGAGGGCACATTCGGTCATCCAAAAGTGAAGTGTGTGTAGGGTGACCAGATCGCAATTCACCATATGTGGGACCAAGACTACGATTGTGCAGGACAAGGAGGGACAATGTGGGATACACACAAACTTTAAAAGACTCGGCTTGCACTGGTTTCACACAGGGATTTATAGCTTCCCAGTCTTCACTGTAGCTGCATTTCCTCTTCTTAGCCATGCGGGTTGTGCACCCTAAATCTGGTCACCCTAAGTGTGTGTATAAGTAACATTCATACGTACCTATATTTTCTTTCTCCCCCAAAGCAATGCCTTATTGCCTGCTGAAAAATGTGCCATAAACATTAAACTTACTGCAAACAACTAAAAAAATGTTTGGATTAATGTTACCAAGGAGCCTCCAAGGTGTCTCAGGAGCATCTCTGAAACAAACTTCAAGTATGAGGAGAGAAAAAAAATCAATGTTTGATGTTGACAGTATGATTAATTATTGAGCCACCTTTAATACAAACAGGACTTAACAGACTATTTGAACTATGATGAGAGCGAGTAACCTTCAAGAATAATTGTATAAATAAGATCACTCCTGACATTTCTCGGCACCAGTATCCACTCACCAGCAGTGGGAAATGGAGCTTAGTCATAGGTTCATAGAGCGCAATAATAAAAGAGATAAGAAGCTACTTTATAAAACAGTGGCACTTTCTTTTACTAATAGCAACCATAAATCAGGGTGGAACAGGTGCAAAAAAGAACACAAAATGAAACTACTGTTATTAGTTTTAGCAAAGACAGCTTACTTCAAGCTCAGCAGGTTAGTTACAAATGTGATACTTAGTCAGATAGTTAAAGAAATGCACAGTAAGTAATCAACACAACACAAAAAACTGCAAAGACACATTGATATGCAAAGACTTGCCAAAGTCCTGTAGATAATTTATGAACAACAGTGCAGATATGTACTGTGTTGACAGGGTGACAGTTTAACATTTAGTCAAAGGCAGTGCAGACCTAAAAGTTTTAAAGCTGGATTTAAAGTTGATTGGCTCAGTGGTGCAGTACGTAAATGTTACAACTGTGCTTAGTTTGAACACTATCTACCTGACCCTCATGTAAGAAGAGACAGTCAGATATGTGTTATGTTTTACCTTCACCACAAATGTAATTCTCTTCTCAGTTTTGGATGTATTTCTTGTTGTTGTCATAAATGTCTCGATCTGTGTGGATAGATACCAGCATCAGAGTCACAAATGTTTAATGGACCAGTCTATTTCAATATTTCAGAGCTCACTCAAAGAAAAGAGACCACCAAATCTAAATTTAGAAACACTTTGCTATAAATGGTCAATGTCTTTGTGTTTCTGACTGAAAATCATCAATCAAATCTTGTTCCCCTCTTTTGGCAGTGTGACATACTTTGTCAGTGTCTTCCAAAGCTGTTGCAAATCACAGTTAACAAGAGTTATACGATCGTATACTGATCTGCTCCAGTGGTAAAGGTTTGGTTGACGCTTACAGGCAAAAGTCATAATTCAAACAATCAACAGCTGGTCATGTTTAGCATTTGAAATTTTTGTTAGGAGGCAATGTTGGTGAGCCCAGACAACTGATAGGGATGGACCTTACACGTGAGTATGCAGTTATTTTGTGCACAGGGATCATTTCCAAACAGCATCATCAATTCATGTGGTCAAACATGATGAATTAGTGGTATTTCTATTAGTGGGGTTGGTATGCTCATCTCAACTGACACCACAATTTGTGATTTAGGATGAGAATGGATGAAGGCCCAATTTACCATACTAATGTTCACCTTTACTTTACTTCAGTAGTGTGAGTGGCTTCGGATAAAAGTTTTTAATGTGGAAAAAAAAAATAAAAAGGGGTCAGAGTTTCTGTGCAATTATTATTCTAGCACAGTTGTTGTTGCTTAAAGACATGATTCTGAAATAAAAGCAGCAGGTGACAAGGTGACACAACTATCCCTAATGCAAGCCTACAGTGGCTGATAGACATAGGATTTAGTTAGGATGTGCCAATTATGCTAATTATTTATCATTAGCTTTCAAATGAGCTCCAAGTTTAATATAATGTATTAAAATTACAAGGGGGTTACCTCTCACTGTCAACCTCCATTTTTGCACACAAGCTGAGAAGAGATACCTGTCTAAAAATGTTTTGCATCTGTGTGTGTGGGTAGGGAGCACAGGGGATGGTTGGGGGTTGAAGATGACAGTGAATGTTTTGCCTACCTAATGTATCATCTTCAGTGCATTACGAAATGTGGCTTTTCAGCTACATTCAAGATTTGTTTTTTTGGACCTGAGTGAAAAGAAGAGAGGACCAGTCAATCAAGGAAAATGTAAAATGCATGCTTTTTATGAGGAAAAACATTTTCTTCAAAAGCAAAAAAACAAAAACAAAAAAACCCCATAATGTTGAAATGCTAAAATGCAGATGCACTACAATTTTGCCTTTCTGCTTAGCACAGCAATGGCTACATTAGCTAACACTCTGATCCAGATAGACTTTTAATGAGTGTAACAGAATCACCTTCACTCCCTAGATTACAAGCAATCAGTAGCAAAGAGGTCAATGCTATTAGAGCCATATTCTCCTGACAGTAACAAATATTCATTCCTGAGATGATCAGGGAAAGTACACTATGGAAACAAGAGACAGAAAACAGAGACGTCATACTTAAACAATGTTGGAAGTAAATAAGGGGTGAAAAGAAGGGCTAGATATCCATATGGGAAATGATAGAAGCAATGAAAACACTAAGTACTCCTTGAAAAGTTACTTCTGATTAAAGAATAACAGGTTTAAAGGCTCCAGTCAGTATACAGTTAAGTAGTCACCAAGTCCTTTTGTCCAAAGTTACAGTAGGTGCATTAAATGTCTATAGGATGAAGATGTGTGTACAGTTGGTCCCAAACCAGCAAACTAAAAGGTCCAAAAGGTCCTACATGCATGAATTTGAGATTTAGGAGTGCTAAACAACTTTGTAAAGATGAGCATGTAGTCAATTAAATCACATAGTATGCATACACCTACAACACAAACTGCATTGTTCACATACTTGCCTGCATTGCTTCATGGAATATTAAAAGTACATCCATTTGTCTTCAGATCACTGCCAAATAAGTCCCAGCTGAACCCACAGTATCTTCCTTTAAAATTTCAGACTGTGCAATGTAATCATCAATCCTTGGGTAGGGAAGAGGATTAGGGCCTCACGTGAACATTGTTTTTCAGTAATGAGAGTAGAATTCTGAGAATTTTGAAGCTGCTCTGGAGGCAGGTGGTGGACCATCAGCTTACCTTTTACTCTGTGGAGACCATGGACGTCTGTACAAAATGTGGTGGCAGTTATCAAGATACTTGAATCCACCAGAGCTTCTCAAACTGTAAGGACTGCCAAGTTGTATGCAACTGTTCTATGGGGATATGCATACATACATACATTTTAGTGTGATTTTCATTTACCAAGTATATCATTGCCTCAGATGTCATAAATAAGCATCCATAAAATGACTTCTATAAAAAAGTATAGAAGTCTAAAACCTGTCAGAGAACACCCTGTTTCAAGTTTTCGTCTGTTTCAAATTTATCAAGATTGTGTGTGGTCTCAATCAAGACTAAGGGTGGGACCCACACTGTCAGATTTTAAAAACCCTTATCTGGACTAAAAGTGGACCAATGTCTAATTTTATCTTATGGTCATGTAGCACTGTTATCTGCCAATGTACACATTTTGGTTGGTTTATTACCAAATACTTGCAGCACTCATACACATTCCCATCATTTGTTTGGACTGACACTGCAATTTTTTCATGCACTAGACTGTGGGAAAACATCTGTCAACCCTCCAACAATTACATGCAGATGCAATTTCACAACTGATTTGCTTGATTTATGATTACTGAGTTCAAGTAAATTGACCACTATTTATAACAGTAGTAGTGACTTTGACAATATTCATTGAATTCTTATTATTGTTTGTGTTGCTCTTATTCTTGCACTGTCCCAGGACCCGGAGAGGAGGAGGAACATCTGTCGCTTTGCGCACCAGGCCATCAGCATCTACAGCATTGCCAAAATCACTCCTAATGTCACTACAGAATGAATGCAGCCAAGGCAGCATATGATAGCACTACACAGCATGCAAATACACATGGAGTACTTCAGTGCATTTAGACACAAAGATATGTAATCAGTGTCTCATTTCTCTCACTCTTTAAGTGACATATTTACAGTATGAAAAGTCTATCTATTTCTTAAACATTTTTGCTGTTTTCATTTTGTCTACAAAGGGACAGCTGTAGCCATTTGGCTGTAACAGCATTACTTGGCAGCAACAACTGAACTGACAGGCACCTAAACAGGCACCCTGCAGTACTTCATGGAAGCGCACAGCCTCTGGCTTGCTTCCCTCCCCCTGTCCTCTTGCCCAGTCCTGGGTGCGGTCTGCTGTCCAGTTTAATGCCAGCTATATACCCCCTGCTGCTAACAGTTAACCAGTATGGCTCTGGTCCATGCCAGCCCCTTATGCTGAGTCATGTGCCAAATCATTTCCCTTAGCTAACATCTAAATATTTTCAGGGGCAGTTTCGTTCACCGATTAGTTCTCATAAGTTTGTTGGTACACTATCACAAGTGACTGGACTGCTCTCAACGTAGTTTTAGAGCTCTATAGAGCCATAAAGTTTTGGTTGCCTTATTGGGTTTTAGGTCGAAATATTTTCTGAAAAAACACAAACTACATGTTAATGAACCTCAGACAGATAGATCACATCCAGAATCAGTGAACAACCTGATAGACTGGAGAGAACAGAAAGGCCCAGGGATCTGGTAATAACATCCACTTTACAAGAGTAGAGTATTCACTTTAACCACTTTAACTTGCTTAGAAACTGACATCATTTTGCACTACTACCATATCTATTTTTGCACTGCTTGTGATTTTGCCATGTCTTATTTATTGCCATATGTTAATTTAGCTGTTTTTGTTATGCTTATTTTGTTGTAAGTTGCCATTGTGTTGTATTCTGCTTTTTTATGTTGTTTGCACCAAAATTTTGAGAGAAACATACTGTCATACTGTCCCTCTGTATGTGATGACTTTGACTTTTGAATTATGGAATAAAACAGAATACAGTTGAAAATAAAGACAGAAAAGTACTCGGTGGGCATCTATCTGTTGTTAGAAATACCTTCACTTCTGTCCACTTTGCAACCCTCCATGATTTGTGATGCCTGCTT
>JAOXYL010000055.1:1191401-1206351 GCA_028564955.1 Terapon puta
CATGAGGAAAAAGTCATTATCCAATGAAATTAATGAAATAGTAGTGATTGGCATTAAATGAGTGGCAATGCTCTGTGCTGATTGGCTAATGGTCAGGGTGGGCGGGCCTAGAGAACGGGTGGTTTACCTGGCACAGATCCTGGATCAGTTTTTCTTCAGTAAAGTCAGGTTAAAAACAGTCCTTCTAAAGGTAAGAATCTTTTGATAACGCTGTCTGTGTATGAACAGGATTAACTACTGTGAAAAATGCTAAAATTGACTAATACCTTTTTGAGTTTTCGTCGACTAAAACTGGACTAAAACTGTCACATATAGAAATGACTTTAATGTGACTACAACTAATAAACATTTTCGTCCAAAGACAAAAACTAAGACGAAATCTGAAATGGCTGCCAAAAACAACTGGAGAACGTATGACCACAACTCTGATCTGTCTAGACTTTTTATGAGGAAATCTAATATCCAACTGAGTTCTAGCGTTCTATTCATTTCTATGGAGATGACTGTGTTTAATGCTGAGCTGTTGTCAAAAAACAGCATTCTGATGTTGATGTTATTTTTAAGGTGTCAATGTGTATGTAATTGTGAATTGTAAATACTGATTAACAATACCCTAAATGTTTCAGAGTTACAGAAGAACATTTTGTGGGTTAAGGAACCATAATAAGCAGTGGGTGAAATACCCATTGGGTGCTCCACTGATGTCTGACAGAAACAAAATTTACATACACACAAGATTTCATGGTTGCAAGTCAAGGCAGGCAACTAGGCTATACACGCTTTGCTAACACATCATCGTGGCTAATTTTATTAACGATAAGGCCACTGAGAAACAAACAACGATGTCCTGCAACAAAATCCACAAAGCACGCTCTTGTAACACCTCCATGCACGGAAGAAGACCTCACCAGAAATTAGCAGGTATCCAATAGAAATATACAAGGGAACACCACAAGAATATTATTCTGTATTCATGTTTATGAATTGAAAACATTTGAATTAAAAATATTTGGAATATGAAGTAAATAGTACATTTTCAATGACTAATGTAAATAAACTTAAACAATCTAGTGTGCGCCAGAAATGTTCCCGCGGTCACAAGAAAGTTTAAGGTGCTCATGAGAAAGTTTTGGTGTGGTCACAGGAAAGTTTATATTTTACGTTCAGAGCATGCAATGAGTTAACGGATGTATATTTAGTTTAGTTATTACTTAGTTATTTTAGTTAAAGGGAAAGTTAAGGGAAAAATTAACTGAGCATGCTGACTGACTGTTTGTCCATTTATTGTTTCTTTACTTTTTTACTGATGTAAAAATTTAGAAAATTGTGCCTTTTGCCAGCTCAGGAAAACTGAAACCAGTCCCCCTGAGAAAGGACCTCATGAGCACATGAAATCCTCTCAGGCTCACATTTTTTTTCTTCAGTTTTTTTTTTACATGTCCCCTGAGGGTGTACATCAGTTTTAATTGTTATAACTTTTGCTGCATCATCAAAACATGTTTAATTCTGGTAATGAAAAAATCCATGAATGTTTATGATTTAAGATACACACATACCTGTACGCACACAACACACAATAGTCAGCCTGGTTCTGTCTATGTTTGTACCAAAACAAGTTAATAAGTTATCAGAAAAAAACACCTCTCTGAGCTAAGCCTGAGTATTCAAGGATGGTCTGATAAAAATGATTATCTGTGCAGAGTTTAGTACTGAAGCTAAATATTTTTTTCTGTTTGAGACTTTCATTGCATCATGGAGCACAGAGCATCCTTCACATTTGTTTATTTCACTCTTCCTGCCATGGTTAAATTAGTTAAATCATTTGGCTCTTTGGTCTTTGATTCAAAACACAAATGGTGTTTTTGAACCAGGTAAAAAAAAAATAGCACACTGAACAAAAAGTGCTTGTCTCTATACCTTTAATTTTTTTTTTTTACCTTTATTCATATTTTGTAGAGTGATTGTTCAGTAATTCCATTAATGTGTGAACAGGATCTGTCAAAGCACATGGAGGCAGATAGACAGCCGTCCTTTCTGTTGTTGTCACTGTTCAGGCTCAGGAACATCCATGAGAAATCAGTTAGTCGAAAGAATACGAGCAAAATATGTGCTGGGGATAGCAAGTCAGTCAGAACAGAATGAAAAGAAATGAAAACTAAGAGAGCAGACACTGGACGGATGAACTTCAACAAAGAAGACATTGCCTCCGAACTGTGAAAGCCGACTGCAGGTGGTTGGGGTGGAAGGACACACCTCATCCACCCTCATGCTTAGTGCCGGGTCTCCCCAGGGCTGCGTTTGAAGCCCCCTGCTGTACTTCACGCACGAAGATGACTGTGTAGCCTCGTTATGTTTTACAGTTCGTACAAGATTGTGTTTCACTCTATAACTTTTTATTTCAGATTCATTTATGTCTTCCAGACAAATCTCAAATGAGTCACTAAATTCTGCCTGTCATCTAAATCTGCTACTGATTCAACTAACTGACACAATGTATTATTCAAGAGTAATAATAAAATATGGAGAATCGTAGTGGACTTGCTCACTGACATTGAGACGCTGCTTTTTGGTGCTGCTGAATAAGAACCTCATGAGCAAGAAATAAGAAACAAACCAAGAATTTTGTACCTCTAGAAGTCTATGGTGGACTATATTAGTATAGTAACGTAACTAGCCCATGTAAACTTATGTGCTTACTGTACTTAGGCTTAGCTTTAGGTTAGATATTTTTTTGGAGTGAGGTTTATACCAGGCAGGGGGAAGGAGAAAAAAAGACAAGTCAAGGCAGTCACAAGGCGAGTATGGAATAGCTACACGTCCAGTGCCGTTGGCTATACTACTGAATAGCTCTGCTGGTGACCGGGGAACACCAGGAGATCTATTCAGCTCTGAGCACCAGCGTGGCCTTTTATGGACGGGGTTCAGACTGTGCTCCCGAGACTGTGTGACGTTGGAGTCGACGTGAGTAATGTCATGGATCATTTGGTTTTTATCAACTCTTTTAATTGTTGCAATGTGCATATTTTGTCTTTTATTCCAGAGTTTTATTTTTCATATGGTTGAGATTGCATTGAACTCTCCCTCTGAGGCCAAATAAACTTTATATTTCAATATATAGGATGATTTGTCTCCATTCACTTCGAGAAAATAGGTATTAAATGAGCACATAACCCAGTTTACTCTTGTATAACAGGTGTCGTTATATAATATTATGGTGATGTTTCAATTGGGGAGGTCAAGTGCTAAAAGACAGGGAAGATCGTTGTTTTCCACTGGTAAAAAAAGCACAAATTAAAATTAAAATTCAATTTAAAGAATGAAGCCAAATGAAAGGTGCAAGTGTTGTTTAAGTCACAATGAAAATAAAAAGACAATTTTCTAATGATTCTAAAATGAAATTTGTATTTAACACATTATTATATTCAGTCTTTACTATCTGTTCAGTTATTCTCTCACGTTGTCACAAATTCTCACACTGTCACTGATGAGTTGAATCACACTTTTGTAAGGAGCAATCATGTTTGACACATCCAGACTTGGAAAAAGCACTTTCTCTACCTGGATTACTTAATTTTCATTTTTCAGATTTCAAATAGCTTTCTTAATCCTGAAAAAGAGGCGGTACAATATATCCATAGTTGAAACTAATAGGAGAGACCAGAGGCTAAATGATAAATAGAAGAAGTACAAAAATGTAAATTTATGCTTGCGGCTGAAAGAGTTAGTGAATTATGTGCAGCACAAACCTTCGTGTGACATGCAGGTGATCAAGAGTTCACAGGCTCAGGGAGCTGCTGGAGTAATCTCATTTCCCACTGTCATATGAGTGTTTAAAAAATGAATTGTTTTAATTTATGGCTTACTTTGTAGGTCTAAATGTTAATGTAACTTTACTCTGTCATTTCTTCAGCATGCTCATCTTTTTTTAAAATGATTATTTTTGGTGGGTCAGATCCCTTTTTCTTTCTTTTTTTTTGATAGGACAGTGAGAGATAGACAGGAAAGATGGGAAAGAGGGAGGGGGAAGACATGCAGCAAAGGGTCCCTGCCCCCACACGTGCATGCTCATCTTTAATAGTGCTGTCCCACATTTCCCAGAATGCCTGCTGACCATACTAAACTTCGGACGTTAGACATTAGATTTATTTTTCTTTTACTGTGTCACATATTTATCCTCTACACACTCTGAGGCTATAGGTGTTGCCATCTTTTGGTCTTTACAGTCCATATTCACATATTATCATTTCATTATAACAAGGTAATGGGCTTTTTTGTGGAGACATACTGAATACAAGACACTGCTGCGATGCAACAAGACAATCAGCTGTATCACCTTCTAAACAAGAAATATTTTTGGGAAGTGAAAAATGTTCCTTCGTGGGAAAATATTTCTTTTTTAGTTATTTCTTTTTTCATTTTTAATCACATCCCTCAAACCTAAGTTTTCAAACTTCTCCCTCCCTGCTTCCTTTGGGTCGACACATTTTTCAACAGCACTACTGACAGCTGACAGAGACAGACATGTACTAAAACACAAGATTGAAATATCTTAACGTATTAACAATACAGAAACACGAGCCAAGTGATTACTGAAAATTAGAACGCATCTCTGATCGGTCTGAGCTTTCTGTTGAGGCGACTGTTGAAAGTCCAGTTTGTCCCCGAGGGTGTCTTCACATGTGTTCAGCCACTGTGTCCATTAATTTCACTTATAATAAACATATGATTCGGTTTATGGTCCCATCTTCTTAATGCTGTTCTAAAGGCTTTCCCTCGGTGCAGGCAGAGAATAAAGTCATTGGGAAACTAGTTTCTTTATTTTCCTCATTTTTCTTCTCTTTTCCTTGTATGGATATTGGTTAAATTTAATTACTCAGTACCACATATCAACACGAGACGCTGGTTATTTTTTTTCGCTAAATAATTATTATTTCAAGACTGCAAACTTCAAAAGTAGATCGTGTCATATTTTTATGTGGACATGGACTGATAAAAGAATATGTATGAGTAGTGCGCTCATCTCAAGCAACACTTCCGTAACCCTGTGATGGCCACATGTTATTTTTAGAGCTCTGACGGATGATAATGAGCATGTAAATGTTTGGTTTTCTTCCAGCGCAGCAGAGAGAGTGAGCCAGACTCTTTCCCCTGTACAGATTTCTCTGGTTAAATCATCCCAATTAGCCAACAAACCCAGACGGTGTCTCTTGGGAACATGCTCCCTGCAGGAGGGCCAGATTAAATGAATCAGACTGCAGCAACGCTTGTGTTCCTTTAAAAAAAAGAAAAAAACAACACTTTTCTTCTTTTCAAAGTCTTTGATTCCAGACTGAATGGATTTTGAACAGATACATATTTAATGATTGTATTTTCCACACCTTTGTGACTCCATATAGGGATTTGAATTCTAATCTTTGCTGGAACATTTGGAACATTTTCACATCCTCCAGTCTCTGAGCGTATTCTGCTCTCAAGTCTGACCTGATGTATAATGACGTCTCTTCAGCAAGCTAACAATCACACACTATTAAAGTCACAGCCCAAAGCCTGAAATCCTTTTGTTCACTACTAAGTACTCTTTTAATATCGCATTGAAAGTATATGAGTTTCCATAATTTAAGCTTTTGTTCCACTTGACTGCAGGAGGATATCAGCAGAGGAAGCACAGAGCCAACCTTTAGAGAGTAATACATCAAATGCTCATGTAGGATTTCTTCTCTTACTTTTGATGTCTAAGAAAATTTAATATCTCACATTTAATGACTTTGATCACAGTGCTTTTTCTATCAAAGTGTGTCACATGGAGGTTAGTCAAAGTTTAATCAGGGAGACTTTGTTCTCTCCTTCTTCATTCATCACTACACTCAGCCCTGTCTCTCGCTTCCTGTCCTTTTATAGATTTTCTCACTTCCCCGTACAGTATTTAAAAACTCAAAAGGCAACTCCCTCCCGGGTCATGTCAGCCGATAAGGAACTTGCTAGATAAGATTACATAAGATAAGGTAAGATCGTTTATTGATTCCACAGTGGGGAAAGTTCACTGTTACAGCAGCTTAAACACAATGTGAAAGAGACGTTAATAAACATAAAAAATAAAACACAGAAACACAAAAAACAATATGTACAATAAATAGAAAGAAACAGTATTTATATGCACAGCCTCACCCAGTTAGATATATACCATATAAGAATTCACTGTATAAATAAATGGGGGGAATAAAAAAAAAAAACATAAAGTGCATCACTAGAACCTCAGTAAACATCAGTGCAATGATGAAACATTCATAAGCATCAGGCCTACTGTGGTATGTAAAACTGTTTGTTGCCATGACAGAATTTCCCTCTTCCTTGCATGTGATTCATCCAATTACTGATCATTGTTCTGATCAGCATCTTCTTGCAATGACACCAACAACAGCACCACTAGCACCATGACATCCAGGCTGCAGTAACCCTTGGAATCTGAGGGACCCCTGCATCCTGTTCTGTCACTCATTCATATCAACACACTATTTCAAACCTTCCTCTTACTAAATTGTGCTTCTGTATGTGAATGGTTTTGTCAGTCTGTTGACATGACAGGGTGGACTGTACGTGCATGAATGTGGATTGGCAAAATGCTTAACATTTAGGAGCTTAACAACAGAAACTGGGGTTCACGTTTTCTATCCTCCATCCTGCATTTGGTTTGCTTTAACCTGCAATAACTGATTTCCTGGTTCCTTGCAGGCAACGCGTCAAGCTTTTGAACATGTGCACATACACCGGTTCCACACTGTTTGCGGCGGGGGAAGACTTTTTACTTTACAACCTAGCTGCAGCTGGTTTGAGCTTATCGTAGGAGAAAACACGATCAGCCTGCCTGAGTGATTACCGCCCGGTGGCACTTACCTCTGTAGTGATTAAGCATTTTGAATGGATGGTCAAAGACTGCATCTGCTCTTCGCTCCCCAGCACATGGAGCCGCTACAGTTCACCTGTACTGTAGCAGCTGATCAACAGAAGACAGTCACACATCCTCCAGAGAATTAATTAATTAATTATTTTATTATTCAAAGGGGTTCATATGATTGATATTTCCATTCTTGGACAAATTGTATTTTTTCTTTGGTCAGTCAGAGTTTTTTTTAACTTTTTTCCCCCATGAATTACACAATTTAATTTTGTGGTTAATTTTGAGGTAGGTTGTATTTTTTGTATCAAAACATACAGACTTCCTGTGACAAAGGATTGAATCCTGTGTTGAATGGAAGAGCAAAGATAGCAAGCTTCCCATGGATCATATAGACAGTAGTACTAGCCTATTAATATTCTATCTACATTATCTCTTTATCATTCAAATACCAGTATCTACCTATCAATACAAGGGTTCCCAACCTCAAAATCAACACAAATCACAAAAAGCAACTTGTAAATACTGGAAGAAAGAGCACACACAAAGTGCTTCTATTAATGAATGTGTGACAGCCTTCTATTTGTTTGTCCTCTGTCTGTCTCCGTTCTTCTTTCCTGGTGTCTCTTGAAGCATTAACATCAATCCTTGCACCTCATCCCTCCCTAAAACAAGCATCTGTTTTCTATTGTGCTCTAACATAAATTTGATTTAGGCTACAAATGTAATTGTGTCTCTTTTATAGATTTTATAGACACCTTGAGTAGTCCTATGTTTCCATTATCTACATTTCTGATTCTCTCTGTCTCACATCCATCTCGCCATTTTCTACGTTTTCACACATTCTTTGCTCACACAGGACTGTGGAATGCTAAATGAGACGATAGTATTCATTAGAGAGCAAAATATGTTGATTCTTTAGAAGGATTTAGAGGCCAAATCCTGGGCAACAGGAAATTGAAAATCAAGTCACACCGTGCTAAGTAACCTTTAAAACGACAGACTCTGCTTTTGATCAATCTCTTTCTCTAATATTCCCTTTGCAGCTTCATTAGCACAATGTATTCTTCATTTAATTTCTCACAAAAGCCTTGGGAGAATACAAGACCCCTCTGAGCTATAATAAAGGCACCCGAGCATGTGCCTGAAATAAACTTATTAACCAGCGCCAATTAGGCCAACATTTTGTTTTGGATTCTATTGCCGAGGAGACCTTGTTAAGACATCGCCAAACAAGCGCAGAAACAGAAGGCCTTTACTGTGTGGTGGACAGCAAAAACAGCTCCAAGAGTTGAGTAAGTGTGAACTAGGCTTCGACCAAAATATTTATTGGCCCTTTATTACATATTTACTGTTGCTATGGTAAATGGAGCCCTTAACAACAGTGTCTATAATAAGAATTGGATCAAATTCCTCATCATTATACATTAAAGCATTTAGTAGCACCTAGTGGCAGCCATAGGCAAGTACAGCCCGGTAAAATGCATTCATAACCTTGGTAATGTACTGATTCCAGTAAATAGCCAACACATGCAGCTTGATTGGACGTTAGCCTCACAGACAAGCCTCCAAACCCACATCAAACCAAAACACTGAGGGCAGGGCAGAAGATTTATGTATTTAGATGTTCTTCAACCTGGATCCTCGCTGCTGTGGCCTTTCTGACAACAGGTCAAGCTACTATGAACTTCATCTCCATTGTTGAGATTCAGGAAATGCAACTCTAGTAAAGCAAAGCTTTCATTTACAGCTCCCATTGGCTACCTTTAATCTACCATTTGTACTGTATGCTAAATTGACAACTATCCCCTCACATGTGTAAAAACAAACCAGTATGTGCATTCAAAGAGGAAGCTGTTTGGTTAGCTGGTAAATTGTATGGAATTTCCATGTAATCTACAGTAGCCACTCCGGGGCCAGGTCCTGGGTTTACCGTGTTTGAAACGTCACGAAAAAGATCTATGTGAGTAAATGTAGGGTCACAAGGAGTCACATGTCCCCAAAAACAGGTGGTATAAAGTTATTGTGACGCATTGTAAGAACACAATTATTAAAATATAACTATATTTACTAGAATTTTCCTTTGATGTTAAACCTACTGTAAAATGAAAGCTACCTATACACTGCAAACTGACTGTAAGAGCTTCAAACTGTCAGTGATTTGGTTTCTCATGGGTGAGGAAATAGACATCAAAAAGTACTGATCTGAGGACAGAGTCTTGAGGGACGCCATACCTGCTGGGTGGGACTGGCACCAATACCTCTATGACCTACGCGACAATAAGCGCTATAGATAATGCATGGATGGATGTTAAAAAAGTGATCTGCAGCTATTTTTCAGCCAGTTGATGTATCAGAAGCACTTTTAAAGACAATAATGAATGTGAGTGAGCAGTAGTGAAAACATTAGAAATTTTCACCAAACAGCAAAACTACTTATGAGTTCATTTGTTGTGAAATTAGCTTATTGCATAATGATTAGAGAGATAAGAGAGACAGAGATGATAATCAAGGAAAGCCTGCAACCTCAACACATTGTGCTTGCATCAACAGTTCGTGCAGCCCGTCTGAGTTACCAAATGTCCCTCTGGGATGAAGTATGTTGATTCGTATTCTGATTAGTTGATACTATCTACTACTATATCTGACATTTCCATTTTAATTTAATGTTATCAGTCATCCAAACACTGACATCCTGGTGTGAAATAAGCCTGTCAATTAGCTTTAAGGACAACCATGCAGCTTTAATGGGAAAAGAACTGACACTGAGTTTCACACTTAACTCTCAGATGTCTTTGTGTATTTGGTATTTTTAAGCATATTTTTTAAGAGTTGTGAAATCACATTTTTGTTTGTCTCATGTTTGCAGAGTAACAGATCAGCCTGGAGTACACAGCCCTGTTCATGTGATGCTCCTCAGATAGGTGCTGTAGCACCAGGTACGCTCCATGTTGCTGCTACAGATCCAATTAGAATAGGAGGTTAGATTGAGAGAAATATTAAAATGCGATAATATCAGTGTTGTCTGCCTGTGTGGCTGCTGCGTTTTTCCTGTTAGCCTCAGTAACACCTCTCTACAGCGAGGTCCATATCCTGATTCAAAGACACAGGAAATTAAACTTGTTTTCGTTCCCCTGATAGTTCCTGCCAGGAGATTAGATCACCATGGTGAATTCACCTCAGTCACTGATGTAAACCCCTCCAGTGTCAGATTGTCTCTCAGAGGCCACCGTAGGGGCCTCTTGGCCACATGTCTTTCCTGCCAATAATCACCCCATTAAAATGAATGATTTTGCCCAGTCCGTGTACTGTACATAATCGTCAATTAGCCACTGGCGTCGAGATGGCACCTCTGTTAACCTCTAAGAGTCTGCTGGAGCCTCATTACGGGGAGAGTGACTCACTCATGATCACAGCTAGTCTATGAGCAATAATGGGAATTGAAACATCAGTATCATGTTCATGACGTTCACACAGAGAAATGAAAGGAACTGCGTGCAGCATCTTCTCACTGCTTGATCATCCAGTAAAAGGAGGCTTTGTTAGATTTGGTTTGTTTTTTAATGACACAATTAGAAAATTATGAAAAAGGAAAGAAGGGGCAGGAGGTCACAGTGAGCAGACAGACGAGAGATCTGCTTTAAATCTTTTCTGATTTTTGTATCTCATACTCTGTCTGCAGTGGATGTGTTTCACGTTGTTTAGTCAACCATCTCATGTATGTCTGACAGAACACATTAGCTTCAGTTTTAATCACTGTGGCTGTCCACACCCGCCTCCCACATGTAACTGAACGTTGGACAGTTCAAGTCTATTTTCTAGGTTTTTTTTCATCTTGGTGAAAGTCAGTGTTAAGTGTCCAGCCTACACAGCACCACTGTTCAAGTTGCACATTTTTTCTGCTACAGAACCATCTGTTTGCTGCTGCAAATACACTAGTGCAGAAAACACTTCTTATAAAACACGAAACTAAGTTCCTCAGTGGAATAATAGTAATTTCCAGTCATTTCTGTCTCAAAGGGAAGGATTGCCACTTTTCTACATATTGGTCAGAAGAAAGCATTTAAAGGAAAAAAATCATTTAATTTTGTGATTATTTTATATATATACAGCAGTGAGGCCCGTGGCCCCAAACAAGAAGAAAATAAAGTCGATATCAATAGAGTACAAAAGTTAGAAATGAACAACTTGGGAACGACTGGTCGAAGCTGTCGTCATCATGAGCATGAGCTTTTTTCTCATGTGTGTAGAAAAACTGGGCTGGAACAGGCTTCCTTCCAATACTAAATACTGTCATTATTCAATATTCTCGTACTCCTTGTTTTTCCTTTTTCTAACCCTTTTCTGCTGTAAGATTGCATATATGTACTGTACACTCAGCTCATGGACTGGTTCGCTGCATGCTTTTATACTTGACATTATCAAAGCTTCAAGACTGTCAGTGGACTTTTAAGGGCTCATTCAAATCACTTTCTTGTGTGTTTACCAGAGACAAGCCTGATTTGTATAGAAATGAAATCTGATGGAGGGACTTTGTCCTTGGCATCATATATAAGCACGTCTTTTTTTTAAGTATGTGTGTTCTGTGGAGGGAGGCTGAGGTGTTTTTGTTTCCGCACTCAGCAGTAATATTTCAGACCTTTTTTCTAAACCTCTTACATTGCTGCTAAAATGGAAACCAAGCTGCCTTCATTTGTTCTACTCATTGTGAGATCCTGGATTTTCTAAATTGTGAAGCATTTTATATTTAACATGCTGTGAGTTTGATGGCTTAAACATTAATGGCCAGTAAGTGTGAATGATGTCGGCATTTTACTGCATGAAGACTTTTTTCTTCCAGCTCTGATTTTGCTTCAGGCAGCAAGGTTGTTCGTCAGCTCAGGCTCCACAGCAAAACCCCCTCTCTTCTGTACCAGGGATTAATCTTCAAGTAAACACAATCAAAATATACACATATACATATACTAGTACAAGCACCAGTCTGGTCCACATTAAAGTCAACTCCACATTCTGCTGAGGAAATAGTCCCAAAGAAAACAGTACTCAATAAGGTGTTGATGACTTCACCTTACACCTTAAAGGTGCAGCTGGTAGGATTTAGAGGACAGTGGCTTTAGCTTGAAAATGTGAACTAGTCCAACATGGTAGTCCCTCCCTTTCCTCCTCTCTCCATGGCATTCCAGCTCTCTTCCAAACCCCCCACCACTAATTCTTTCTTTGTCACATTAACTGTTGTTGACAAAGGGACAGGTATCTGTTTGTCCGCTGTGCATTGTAGAGGATGTGCTTGCAACCTGTACAGGAACGGATACTCTTACACCTGATGCCGTCAGATACTCTGCTGTGATTGGTTGTTTTGATTCTGGCATGGCTGATTCTTGCATTCAGAGGCAGCAGGTGGAGCCAGAGGAGTCTGATTTTATCACAGATTATCTGTCTCATGTCCTACTGTCATGACAGAGTGACAGTTTTAGTGAATATGACAAAAATAGTTTTTAAACAGGCTACCTAACACAACAACTAAATAGAAATTATAGCCACAAGTGGCGGCGAACGGGATCCGAGCAGATTGAGAGCATCTGATGTGACCACTGTAAGCATGAACTGTCACATTGTTGGTGAGCAGGACTTTGTCTCCTGGGGATTCAAACCCTGGTCCTTTGTATCCCCGGAGATGGTGACTCAGTCAGAGCCACCAGAAAGATGGACTTTTTACACTCCTTACTATTTGAGGCAATAAAATCACATGTACAAAACTATTGTTTTTTTTTTATTATTCAAAATGCTGAAAGGCCAAAATCCAAATATTGGAATTTTAATGCACTACACCTGCTGCAGATTTGATACTGAATTTGGATCCAATGTTATTGAACCCCAACCTAACTGACAGTCGTCTCTTTTCAAACTGTGGCAGTTAATATATAGATTTATTTATCAACTTGAACAACTGAACACTCTTACAAATATAACTTTATACTCACGGTTAAACCAAAACCCACAGGAAGGTGGTGAGCGTCCTGCAGCAGTAGTGTGGGTGTTAGCAGAGAGGACAGAGATGTGATGGGGCCAGATGATGATCATCAGACAATGGAGCTTCTCTCATTCAGATCAGCCGGCAGCAGACTGACAGCTCAGGTATTGAAGATGCTGGTCGTATCTGATAAGAAGCGAGAAATGAAAACAAGCAGGGGCAGTGAAGGAGATGAAACAGCAGCATGATGTCTCAGTGTATGACGTTCAGCAGGACAGAGCCTGGAGGAACTTGACAGCAGAAATTGGAAGAATTAAACTCTGGGGGAAAAAACTGGAAAGAAAAAGGAAGATGAAGTTAATAGTCTCCTTTATAGCATAACTGGGTTATTTTAGACGAAGGAAAAAGACACCGACTGCACTTCCCCAAAAACCTTCACATAAATTATTCAAATAGGTTGTGGGAGGGGGAGTCATTTGCATATAGATAAAAGTCAGTTTAATATTGTAAATTACCTTTTTATATGGCAATCTGGAAGATTTGGTTTTAATTTCCCAATAAATGTCTCGCTGTGTGTTTTCTCAGGCTACCTGGAGTGTGTGAGTGGGCGAGGATGAGAGTGTGTGTGCGTGCGTGTGTGCGTGCGTGTGTGTGAGGGGGTGGAGAAAGATATCACACAGGAAAAGGTTCCCCATTCGTTTTGCTGCCTCGCCTTTAATTAATAGATTATGTACATATGCACACTCCTGTCAGTCTCTCTCAGAGCTTCCCATTACCACTGTGACCTCTCTTTCTGCTGCCCGGCAACCTCTCACACACACAGACACACACACACATATATATCAGGCAAAAGCATGTGGGGTTTGATGAATGGGTGGGCGAACAGGGGATTGGGAAGTAAATGCGGTGGACGAGTACAAGCAGTGAGCTTTGATGAGAAAGCAGGAGTGCCGAGCCTAAAACACTTCTGAAATTCAAAGTAGCATAATTTCTCAAATAAATAGAAAATTAAAATTCAAATAATGTTCCAGTCTCAAACCAACATTTCCACAGGCCGGCAACTAATAAAGGTCAAGTAAGAAAATATTGAGCAAGGGTGGAATAAGACCTCACAGAGATAAGGAAGAAGCGATATCCTTTAAGAGATGATGGTGCAATTTTAGTCTCTTGTGGAAGACAATCATTGTGCTGTACTCTGTATGTGATGGACACAGTAGTGTACGAGGTAGCAAATAGAGAACATGGTCGGCCAAGCTGTGAATGAAGTGGACTGAAGTGGAGTGTTAGTTTCGGAAAGTAACAGACTGTTAGTCAGAAGTGGGACAGAAGCAGGTGGGTGCAACACACCGGGCACTGCTACACACTAAGCCTTTTGTCAGTAATATAGTATTACTATTTGTATTTTACTCATGAATGAAATCCTGCAGTGCCCTGCTGGTATCAAGGGTACATTTTTTGCTCATTTGTGAAGAAATTATTTTAACACTGGAGAACTGGTGCGTGTGAATTATTAAATGCTTCCACTGAATTAATAATTTGCGCCTTGGAATTACTAAATGCAGTCCCTCAAATGAATAACACTGAGTCACCACATTCATGTAATCTGTCCTCGCCTCCTGAATGCTCTTCTCATACAGGTCTGATGCATGCTGGACTTTTTACTCTGCGTAGACTAGCTTTAATGTGTGCACCATGTGTGCTCACTGGATTTAAGACAGCTGTGTTTTGATTTGGAGAGATTCAAAAAAGACAACAGAACAGAAGTTATCACTGATTTTACATTGACATGTAAACTCAGGTGCTGTACATTTTTTTCTTAGATAGTTGTTTCTTGTTTAGTTGAAACTTGTGCAAACCTCTGTGCATACTCAACTACACATCAACAAACCTCTCAATTTCTGACATTCACTCATCAAATCTACCTGCACAGTGAAACCCACTGACATTTAAGACGTAAGACAACACATTTATCATAAAACCAAACATCAGTGTTGAGGAGCCGCTTACACAGAGCACGCCATCGGTGAGGACGACACAAAGGGGCACCAACACCAGCAGCACCCTAGAGGGACTCTCTTCTGTGGCTG
>JAOXYL010000055.1:1217142-1232035 GCA_028564955.1 Terapon puta
TTTGGAAATTAAAATCTTATTTTGCAGTCGAACTCTTTGTCAGTCTTTGTCCGCTGCAGAAATGTCATATTTCTGTGCGCGCTCTGTTGGTTGTCGTGTAAAGGCAACGTTCAGGCAGCAACAACTAGAAAAGTGCAGAGAGAGAAACACAACGACAGACGGTCTGTTACATTGCCTACATGCTTCTGAGCGGACGTTTTAAAGCTCGGCCTGCAGCTTTGTGCTGGTTGAGTTTCCTCGAGGACAGGAGTGGACCAGGTCACTGTTTTGTCACAAGCAGGTCTCAGATATTTTCACCCAAGTCAACTCCCAGGTTATTATTCCTGGTGTTTTTTTTTTTTGTCATTCAAATTTTTATTGAGTTTTTAAGGAACATATAAAAAGGTACAAAGTCAGAATACGTGTGTTGTTTTGTTTTTGGCGTGGACATCCATAGAAATAAAATTCTACCATCCAAACAGATATAAGGAATCCAGTCCATAAAATAAAAGATACAAGGTGTCGCCTTTAGTTTCTGGTCTGCTTCGTGTAACTCCAGAAAAGTTCCCAAGAGTTCATCCCGTCTTCCTCTTTGCCTTTCAATCTGCAGAGCACAGCTTCATAGGATGCTGCCACAACAGCTTCACATTAATGGACTCCCCACATACTGCAAAATTTAGTCCATAAAACAGTTCACTGAAAAGTTACCAGTTTGAGATTTTACACAATCCCTGATCTGTAGATATCTCCAAAAATGTTGTTTCCCTTCAAGTTGAAATGAACAAATTAGTTCCTCTTAAGACATAAATTGTCCGTCTTTGTATAGATCTCCTATGGTACATATACCACTTAAGTGCCACTGCTTCCAGTACACCGGCACAACACAGATGGCAGGATGAAACCACGATGAAGTGTATGGCTGTATATAGAGCGACACCTCTGACGTACTTTGCCCCACACTTCTCTAGAACGGATCAGTACTGGGTTTATTGTATCGCTGCGCTGAGATCATTTCTCCTTTGCACTAAATGGTGAACACAGCTCATTCTCAATATCTATCCGGTCTGACCTGTTATCTGTCGGATTTCAATATTTGGCCAGTTTAGCCAGTGTTTTTTTTTATAAAACTTTCAGTAGCTCACAGACCACATGCGAGATAAATGAATGTTGAAACAGATTTGGTTTCAGAAATCGGAAACATCTTCCTGTAACCAGTTGTGCACTTTGGCTTTTCTTCAGATTGTTTTAAAAATGACTTATTTCTCCCTTGATGAATATTTTTGTTTGTACTCCGGTGCAAAATGTCATTTTGGAGAATACTGCATCCGATAATGCACTGAGCATATAAATCTGTATGCACCCATAGCTCACACACCATCTGCTGAGGCCCACACCACTGTGTGACGCACAAACAACGCTCCCTCACAGTCTGAGGATCATGCGGCAGAGCAACTTAGAAATGTTTAGGAGTCATTAAAATGTACAGCCAGCTACTGTATAGAAGTGAACACAAAGGCACAAAGGCTGGGCCTCTCTGAAGGAGACTACACTCGTGTCATGTGATTGAATATAATCAGATAAATAAGTTTAATTGCATGGTCATGCAAATCAAGAACATGCATACTCAACGTGGATCTTTAAGATTGCTTATCTCCAAATTAGTCTAAACACAAACACAAGTTCACCTTCATGTTTTAACTGGGAGGAAGCTGCTGGAAAGCCACGAGGGAGTGAAACACACGAGAGAGGCTTTAGTTCCAGCGTCTGCGAGCAGAGTGATGGAGAGCAGGATTATAGTGTCCTGCTCCGGTGATGCATCGGCCAGACTAGCTATTGATTGGCTCTGCCCTTCTGCCTTGATGCATCATGTCATCTTTGTTTAGAGAGCGGGGTCCGGGACACAAGCACTTCCACTGAAAGCTTGCAAAATAAAAGCCCCCTTCCATTGGTTAAGCAGCGGCGTGCCCGCGCGATGATGGATCAGGTCATCTGCCCGGTCCCAGGGCCTGACAGTGGAGCGTCATCTTCATCAGACGACGCCTGACAGGACGTCCATCATCGCAAAGTCACGCCGACGGGCCCGGCCCCTGATGGAGCAACACCTGCTTACATCAACACATCGGCAGCCGCTTTATCTTTTTGGTCATTTAGGGCAGGACACAAATTGAACCTCAGTGGTTGACCGTAATCATCAGAGGTTCAGGCCCACAGGGAGTTTATTACTATACTTTCCTCACTGTCAGACACCGCATGCTGAGGATCATGAACCACATTATAAGGAGCACACAGTGTGAATACACTTCAAACAGACTGGACATGGACACTGTACGGTTTCCTTCCACACTGTGTCTCATGGTCACTACATTTGTATCACTGATAATTAAAATTCACTGAGACATTCATACAACATTATGCAATTTTCTTTGACACTCTAACAAACCCAGTGACAAATTTTTCATCCAAACTTAATTCAGTGTGTGTGTCAACTCATTTGTTGTCTAAAGGCACCCTATGGGTTTTTTTTACCAAGAGCAGCACAATGGAGTGGTGTTTTTTTATCACAGTGTGAGGACACGTGTGTGAATGGAAGATTGAGTGAAAAGTCTCACTGGCAGTGTCACAGTATTCCTCTGACTGACAGCACAAACACTGAATCATTCCTATAGAAACGTTGGTTTATGGTAACCAGGAGGTGTGTTTAGTGTTTCTGGTCACTGTAGAGCTCGCTCTCTCTCTCTCTATCCAGTGTGGCTGATTGTTAATTCATCACTTATGAATGATTTTATCAGTGGGGTGATTTGTCATAAATAGCGGTTTCCAATAAAAAAATCTAACGTCAGTTTCAGCATTTAAATATACATTATGGGGCAGTGTGTTCATATATAATCTATAGTCTTTTTCAAAGCCTGGGATTATCTTCATACACATTTTATGAGCCTTGTTTGAGGGAGACTGGAGAATTCATTGCCAATTACTGCTTGTATGTAAGTTTTTGTGCACGACAATAAAGATAAAAACTGAGTGTGTAAAACTGTTAAAGCGTTGGTATTTCCTGAAACATTATCACTCAGTCTTGTGCTCAGTTTTAGCATTGTGTATGTTTCTTATTTTCCAAAATGAGGTTGTTCCTGTACATGAGGAAGTTTCTGATGCTGAATTACGTGATCATGTTAAGCTGTATTAAATGAGCACCGACTGGCGTCGCGCTGACATCATCAGACTCACAGTATAAGATATCGCCTCTTTTATTCCACACGTTAGCCTGGCCCGACATCGCCTACAATGTAACTCAACCGCTGACGGGATGATGGGAGATTTGGGTGTGTTATGATAATGGAAGCTAACATCGCCCGGAGCATCTGACGTGAAGCAGACGTGATGAGCTGCAGAGGTCTCCACAGCACACTCTTCTCATTTTTAAACTTCACACCAACCAACGCTGACTCGACTGACATCACTCAGACGTACAGTACATCAGACTTCACACGGCTGCCTCTGGGGACGAAGCTTTACATGTATCGTTTCATATCTTCAGTGCTCATACCTGGAAGTGTGTGTTTTTTTTAAAAAGGAGCCATTTGTGGGCACACACGTTATCACTTTATAAAGCTGACATGGCTAACTTGAAGACTTTCTCTTTACACAAACAGCAGTAACAGAGCTATCCACCAACAAGTGCCACAAATCTGCCGTACGAGCTGCTGAGCGTTCAACAAACTGCAGTTTAGTGCAGAGCAGGCGGTGTGTGTGAGAACAGCTGCCTGCTGCTGATGGACGACACGCAGAGGCTCCACCTGCACCTTCGTTTAGCTGCAGACCAGACCAATTCGCTGATAGACTCTAAAATGTGCCGAGGAGCTGATGGGAAGTGGGGTTTGTTTCTAACTGTAGGACGTAAAGTCAGAGCGAGGCAAAATGTCACGATTTCACTTAAAGCGGCTGTCTACACGTGGGTTTTGTTAGATTTTTTTTAAAATACAGGACTAAGAGTGGTTAGAGTCACTCATTTATAGTGTTACAGAGGCTTATCAAAGACCTCACATTCGGAAAATCCCACCTGGGCTCTCCACGGCGCTTACAGAAACACAGTGTGGCTTTAAGTCCCTCAGCAGATCTCATTACCTCTGCTTACACCTCTACAGATGCACTGGAAGTACAGTAAAATTCATAAAGCGCAGGAAAAGACAACTGAGGCCATTGAAGTGATTGATAAAAGCGTAAGAGCGAGTACATAGATCAGATAGATTGTTAGGAGAGCGGAGGCCCTCGGAGACTGATTAGAAAATAGGCGACTACTAGAGGAGAGGAGAGCAAGACATCAAAGGAATAGATTGTGTCAGTCGGCAGGGTGGGAAACGCATCAACAAAAATGTACTTCTCGTCTTGTGAATTAGCACCATCAGAGGGCTCAATCTGGCTTATTAGAGCTCGTTTTTTAAGTGGCTCCAGAATGAATTTTGGCTTCCTTCCCACCCCGAGACTGAGGACGGCTTCAGAAGTGAGCGGAGCGGACAGAACGGAGAAGAGAGACAGAAGAAGGTGAATGCAGAGCTACAGAACCATTTTTATTATTAGGCATGCTACAGACGTAATGCAGAATACACGAGAGACCATGAAAGGGGAAAATTCAAAAAGCAGGAAACCAAGTCGCACCCCCCGTTGTTAGAAAATAATTCATCCTTTAATCGTGCCTCTTCAGGTCTATACCAAATCCGTACATTTTGAGCTGTATAAAATCGGACTTGGAAGAAAAAAATATACATAATTATTATTTCTGAGCAAACATCTGGAGTCAAGAGGTCCTGTTGGATATAAAAAAATGGGAATTAACTCAACACTTAAAATTCTCAGCTTTTTTCCCCTGAAATGCAACATTTCAGTGTTTTCAAATGCTTGATTTTTTTTTTGTTAAAATGAATTAAAGGAACACTAAAGGCACAGAAACTTTGGTCCAACTGAGTAGCCCTCTCGAGTAAACTGTCACATGACAATGAAATCACAGTGGACTCATCTAACTGCTTCCACAGCATGCAACACTTTCTGATGTGTGACCCTATCACAACTATACATGCTTTGAAAAAAAAAAAAAACAAAAAAAAAACTTGTCACCGACAATTACACCTCACAGCTATGGAAAAAGCATTGAAGGCTGCAAAAACACAAAGAAATACTTAGCTACACGCCACGTAATGACATGTGGCGTCGTGTGAATTAAAAACTGGGGGAGAGCACTCTTGCACCGGACACACTTGTGGAATAATGGAATTCAAGTCAAACTGCCTGTCAGTCAAGGCTGCTGTAAAATCTGTCACATGTTGCCTCAGGAGTTTTCTGTCTTGCTGCTAAACTGAAAAGGAAGATGTTATAAATCTAAAACTGGAACAAAAACAAGAAAAGCTACGCAAAAGCTTCAAAAAAAGGGAAATAGCGTGAAGATGACAAAACAAGCTTGCACTCTCACAAAGCCCCAAAAATATCCAATACCGATGTGCCTCAAAAGCATCGGAGGGTAACTAGTGAACGTCCAGCTGTAGAAACAGTTGATTTTGTCAGTTAAGGCACATGAGTACTGTATCAACTAAATCGAGAATTAAACACTGATCTACACCAAACTATCATTCAGGTGGACAATCCATCATGTCAATGTTTTGCTTGACGTTAAATTACAGAGGTACAGTTGAGAATAGCCGGGAGGATCCTGTTATCTGCAACACACTTCATTGTTCTCTTTAAAAAAAAAGATGCAAGTCAAAGGTTTCAGTCTCTCTCAAGGAATGACAGGATCAACAAAACCCCAACAACAAATCGGATTTGATCAGCGTGGTCCCCCCAGTGTCCAGAAACGGTCTGAAAGCTTTCCGGCTGCCAGCTCCGAGACGGTAAACTCTGGTACTGTCAGGAGTTTGTGGGTCAGACTCTTAGATGGTAGACTTTGAGAAAGAGACTCTCAGGTGTTGGTTGCCTCCCATGTTGTAGTTGTGAAGGTCAATCAAGGCCTGGATGGCCTCTTCAACCGTTGACATCTGGATCAGAGCCATTTTACGATCCCTGAAACCACAGGAGACCGTTTTTTTAAAAGCGAACAGCACAAACGTCACGCTAAACTAAAGCAAGAATGACAAACTGTCGCTGCTGAAGGTCCGTTACAGGCTCCACCTCAGAGCAGCCTGTCAGGTCCCGTTCACTGGGTACATGTGATGTGTGTTATTGTAGGATAGGTCTACGTACTGGAAAAATTTGAATGCTTTCACAGTGCCCCCAGCATTGGAGAAGAGCAGCCGCAGGTCATCCTCTGTCACGTCTTGTCTGTTAAAAGAAAAGGCCGCAGGTTACAGTCAGGGAAGAAACTCAGGTGTGCTGTGGCTCTGCTAACAGTTTTAATAAGAACTCACTCTTCCATCAGGTGGTTCAAATAACACCTGCTGACAGTCTGCAGATTACCAACAACATTAACAAGTAAAATATGTTCCCACATTATTTGTCTCTCGTTTTCAAAATTTTATCTAGAATGATGACTTAAAAAAAATAAAAAAGAATTTCAATGTGCATTCTACTATCACTCAAAAATGGTGATGGAAAAGTTTAAAGTTCATATTCGTGCGAGTTTGTGATTTCATGAAAAATAAACCTGACTGCTGTTGATGTTTCATCACATTGATCTGTACAAGGCAAAAAATTGGAAACATTAAAAATGAATGAATTATATTCAGGTAAGCTAGTTCCAGAGTCCTGCTATTGTACACACTGGATCCTCAGCAAGGCCTTCTGGGAAACTTAATGCAACCGAGCCATCATTCATAAATTTTGTGCTCTTTGTGCTATGAAAAGTCAAACTGTCTCATTCTGGCCCTCAAATCGCTCAGTCTGAGGCTCCAGTTCCCATCAGACATTTTGCCTTTTTGCAAGAAAACCCTGAAATTTCCAGCTGACCTGCACGAACAGGCCTGTATTTGAGAAGCAGGCGTCTCCTGTATCTAACAGCAGAGCTGACGGGTGCTGAGCGTACTGCCCTGGTACTTACGGGATGTTGGAGAGATGGAGGGTGGCAGACGGTGGGAAGATGTTCTGGAAGTTCTTGGAGCCGGGTTTCTTGAAGCGATGAAGTGGGGAGTTGGCGTAGTCCTTGGTCAGGCCCTGGTCGTCCAGGCCGTCACGAGGCAGCGCCACCGTCTGGTGTTTGGACAGCGTCACCCGGATGATCTTCCCATACATCTTTTGGCCATTCAAGTGGCTCATTGCTTTGGCCATGGCAGAGGAAAGAAAGGTCAGGTATTAGGTTGCTGCAGCTACTAAAGCCAAAAAGAAGCTAATATAAATAACTACTACTACAATCTGCATCCCTGCCAGTAAAATAAGAAGTAGACCTGAGGATAATCCAGTGTTTACAGAAACTTTACACAAATCTTTAGATGCATCCACTTACTAGCAGTGAGAGCTGTTTATAAAGTGACTCTTCTTCTCGCACAACAAACAGCAGCAGTAAACAAGCCACAGTCTGAAAACAGCAACTGTTCAACGCACCGAGGACCACAGAGTCTCTTCAAAGGCCCGTCAGTCAATTTGGGAAAACCGTTTACGCTCGAATCAGAAATCTTTGAGCGAACGGAACACTGAGCCACGACAGGCTTTGATCCAAAGTGTGTCAGTGTGACGGGGACTCCGTTAAAATGTAACTGTTTGTCTGGTAAATGTGCATCACGAGCCTTACACTTAACCAAAGATGGATTACTACAGAGGGATATGCTAAGTATGTACCGTGTAGATACTTTGAAACTTGGATGGTGTCTTTTGCTGACAAAAAAAACACTGCGGTGAGTGTGTCAGTGAATAATGATCAGGCATTAGCGGATACCATTTTCCTGTTCCATACATACTGCGTACACTGTATAGCACTTGAGAAAAGTCAAAGAATAGAAGCTGAAACCTCTTTGTACTTTTTTGCTGTTTGCTTTGTTTTTTTTTTTATTTATATTTTTGGGATAGGACAGTGAGAGAGAGAGACAGGAAATATAGGGGGAAGAGAGAGGGGAAGACACACAGCAAAAGAACCCCAGCTGGGACTCGAACCGAGGTCAAGCTAACATTAGCTTAGCAGCCAAAGTAAGGTGGTCTTTATTCAGATGATACTGTGACTGACCTCTTCAGCTTTAATTATCAGAGCAATGTAATAATTATTATTAACGGAAAATGACACATGCTAGTATCATCATTGTTATCACCATCATCAAGTGTTCATCAGTAAAAATAAGTAGCCCTTAAATATGAATTTGGTTTGTAGATACATATCAGCTTTGAGGACCTTCATTAAACACTGAATATGTAAAACATTGATTTAAATATTTGTCAGTGAAATACTGAGGCCCTGATGAAAAAAAGGGATCCATTTAAAAGCCTGATGGTGTCAGTTATATTTATTATTTCCGTACAGTTAGTTGCACAGTGTGAACTGTTCCCTCTTGCACGCAGCAGTCAGCGTCATGTGAATGGGTGGTTATGACGTCCGCTCACCTAGCTGGGCCTGGTTGGCGTCTGACATCTGAATGAGAGCGCTGTCCTTCTTATTATAAAGAATTTTCACCCTCTGGACATCGCCGTACACTCCTGCATTAGAGCCACAGCCGGGCAGGAGAGGAGGTGAGGTGGAAAGAACACAGATGACGGAAAAAAATAAAAAAGTTAGCATCAGAGATGGGGATTTTTAAGGACAAGAAACAGAGAGAATAGCAGAATACACACAGGAAATTCACAGTAGAATTTAGAGTGAAAGATGTGTAGAAAGAAGATTGAGAGAGAAGAAACACCCTCTAAACAGATAAGTTATCAAGCAGTGTCAGATGGCTATAACAGCATGCAAAAAATAATTAACGTGCATTAACACATTACTTCGTAGTGACTTTGGGGGCAAAGTAATGAACAATAAACCAAACCAATAAACAGGGTCAAAATAAAGTACAGATTACCAAACAAGCTACTGTGTGCAAACAAATATACAAAAGCTTGTAAGCCTGGATAATAATAATAATAATAATAATAATAATAATAATAATAATAATAATAAATGTATCAAAAGTAGAGTAGAAATAGAACAAAAAGAGAAGGTGAGAGGGAAAGAGAAAAAGAGAGAGTGAGAGAGAGAGAAAGGGAGAGAGAGAGAGAGAGGGAGAGGGAGAGTGAGAGAGAGAGAGAGAGAGCTAACGATAACATACCGAAGAGGGTAAACAGACTTTGGGGCGTAACCATCTTTAGAGGGAGAGAAGAGCAACAAGCAGCGTGAGACAGGTAGAGAGGTAGAAGAGTCGGAGCGGAGCGGAGGTAGAGATGGACAGATCGATCCAGAACGGAGGTAGGTAGGAGGAATGGTGGTTTTTGTTTTCCCCCCGGAGAGTGATGGAGGTGGTGGGTCATGGAGGAGGGGAGCAGGTGGCGGAAGAGGAGTCATGGGGCAGGTTTGGAGGGGACGGGGTGGGTGGGGGGGTCGGTTAATGTGGGAGGAGGAGGAAAAGGGTGATTTGCGGGGTTAAAGGTCCCCCCGCCGGCACATGGAGCGGAGGGGAGGCGGGATGAATGGAGGAGAGGAGGAGGGGTGAGGGTAGAGAGAGAGAGGGGAGATGGATAGGGAGGCAAATGCAATTCGGGGGAAAAATAAAAAAAATAAAAGTGAGGAGGGGGGGAGGGGGACAAAAAATAAAATATAGGTCAGTACACTGGAATAATGCAGGTAGTTTGGTCAGAGATAATGGCTTGGATCAATGCTTTCTTTAGTCATAATACAGCAAATAACTTGCCAAAATGTCTTTCACCCTGGACAAGCATGGGGTAAAGGTACATTAATGTCAAAATCATAACAAAATCAGCAATACAAAGTCATAACAATGGGATAAAAACAACATGCAGCAGGTCAGAATCTGAAGATCTACAATCTTTCAGCGAGGGAGAATGGCACTACAGGAGTGTAGAGTGAGGCTGAAGCTGAGGGGGGAAAATCGTTAAGAGACCATGCAGTTCAAATTCTGTTTAGCAGTATAATTTTGGCATGCAAGAGTTGATGTGGAGGCCACTTGAGTAAAAGGTGGCGTTCACACAAGTCCGAGAGGCTAAAAGAAAGCTTAAGCACAGTATCTGAACGGCAGGGGTTCACTCTGAGCGGTTGAGATACTGTCACACACTCCAGTATGACATATTCATTCGCAGCCAGAGAGAACAGACTGATGAGGAAAGAGACGGAGACATAAGGTGAGACAAATTAGATGCTATTTAAGTCACAGAAGAAGAAAAAAAAAAGCTAAAAGAAGAGGGAGAAAAGACAGCGAGCAGGCGTTTCAGAGGCAGGTATTTGTTCCCAGAAGTGAGACGCGGGTTAGGAGACCACAGAATGATTTCATGTGAGCTGAGGAGAGGTGAGGAGGGCTTAGAGAGAAAAACAGAACAGAGACAGTTAGCCGAGTTAGATACAGGGGGCAGAACATCGGAGGAGGACAGAGGGGAGGTTTTGGAGCGGTGACAGAAACAGCAAATCCCCTCTCTCACAGGGACATAATGAGTCTTGACCAAAAGGAAATAAAAAACAGCAAGGCCCTGGCCATGTAAAGGACACTAGAAAATACAGCAAAGAAAATGGTTAGACATTTTTTTTTTTGCTTCATGTCAAAATTAGGTGGAATAGCAATAGGTCCAGCCCATGTCCTCTAAAAAGCTTTGGAAAAAACATTCCCATGGTGCAATGTTAATTGTGCCCTGGGACAGTTCAGTGATTAGTGACTATCAGAACAGACAACGTTCATTTAACTGCAGATCACCTCACAGCTCCTCTCAAAGTTCAAAACGTTCTGTAATTTTTGGGTGCACAAAACCCCCCTCTCATTCTCACAGAACCTCATTAAAGAGGCAATGCCCTCTGCTTTCTTATTTTGAAAGAGCTTCTACTATTTGCACAAAAACTGAATTGTCCAAGATCACAGAGGTATTATAGGTAAATATGCCAAATCAAATGGTTTAGTTTCTGTGATGTTGACTTCTCAGGTCAAATGTACAAATTTCCACCATGGACATTTTTAATGTATCCTCGATAACAAAGACATGAAAATGAAAATGGTAGCACAAGGAGAACAACTAGTCTTAAGCAGAAAATAAAATAAAAAATAATGGGAATGGAGGTGGTGGGTAGGGGTGGTGGATTTAGGCCCTAGATGGTCCATCTGACTGGAGTATGTGTGGCTGGGTGAGTTTACTGACCTCCTCGTTGAGGTTGCTGACCAGCAGGACCCCACTGGACCCCGCCTGTCCAGCTAGGGCCACCCTCCCTGCAGCAGCAGCAGCGGCTGCTGCCGCGCTCAGAGGGTTGAGGGCTCCTGACAGGAAGTAGACAAGAAGACAATCATGGAATGGAGAGCAGCACTTCCACTGAACCACAGCAATAGAACACTTTTAAACTAGGCCAAATGACTGGTGCTCAATTCAGGACAAAAAACAGCCATGTTAAATTCAAAACATATCTACAAGGCCATGAAATATAGAACTATCTGGCACTATCTGGATATAAACAAGATAAAAGGAAGAAAAAAAATTGTGATCTACCTGGGATCTTACCGAGGAGGGAGCTGGACTCTTTGCTGAAGGCAGCGGCCACTGTAGGGTCGAGGCTGGGCTGCCCATCACCAGCAGGCAGCTCAGGTCGCGTGTAGTCGCGACTCTTATCGTTGTTGTACTTGACATTTAGGTTGACCAGCTTAGAGAAGTCGATGCGCAGCGTGCAACATGAATTGTAGATGTTCTGTCCATCCAGCGCCTGGCGGGGGGAAGTCATGTAAACTATTACGTTTGTGACACATACAGACTTTGGGCCCCAAAGATAAATGATTAGATTGTAGCACATAAGCCCGGAAGTTAGCAAGCGCTCTTTCACACTGTGTTAAGATCTTAAGGATACCAAACCCTGCTGACTGTTGAGAGCTGCAGGTAAACAAAGTCTCACCAGTTTGGCTTGCTGTGCATTGACAGGATCACTGAACTGTAGAAGGGCTTGGAACTGATTGTTCTTGGTGAATGTGATTATCTTCATGACCGTGCCAAACTTGGAGAAAATCTGCCAACAAAGAAGGCATTCAAATAAAACAGGGGATATGAAGTCTCATTCGCACTGAACCGTGTGTTACTGTCACCTACCTGTTGCAGCACATCCAGCGTCACAGGGTAGAACATGTTGTCGATGATGATCCGCAGCACAGGACTGGAGGCTGCAGCGAGAGCCTCCTGTACATCTGAGCTCGGGGACCCACCGGACTGGACCGCCGACACCGCCTGAAGCACGGCCTGGGTTCGCTACAGTCCAACACAAGCTGTCAGTCTCAAAAGCTTTACTGATACAGCTCAGACAAGATAGTGACCCGTTTAGCTAATCATCACAGCAAAAGAAAATGAACGAGCATTGACATTTACCACATGGCCCGTCTTTAAATACATACGGATTGTTAGTTAGAGACAACATCATTATCATTTACTCAGGATTTCACAATATTAAAGCAAGCAAAAGGCACTAGTTCTAAACCAAGCTGTGACAAGGTACAAAAGTGGTAGCTGTGAATCACATTTTGCTTATAAATGGAAGGAACTGTGTAGTATGAAGTCACAGCATTACCTTTAGACTCAATACGAGTTCACTAACATGGTGCTTCATAAGTCCACTTCAACTAACCTGATTGCCAGCATCAGTTTTGAGTTCTTTGTGATTGGAGTACTGGATAAAGACAGGAACATTGCGGACATGAGGTGTTACAGTGGTGTAGTAGTTAACCATAGTGATGGCTGCCTCCTCTGTCCCCATCTCCAAAAATGCCTGGAAGAAGAGAAAGGACAAAATAAAGCTCTGATCAATTCCCCACCGCTGTGACCACCGAAGAAGAAATATCTCATAATTTTCCACTACATTTTGATAAGAATTAGCTAAATTTAGACAAACGTATTTTTTTCATTTCATTATAATTTTAGATATTATGCAAGTCACAAATAAATAAATAAACAAGCCCAACTACACAACCTCTTAGCCAGAGGTCACACTGGGAAAGTGCTGTGCAGAGCCAGTTGTAATTCACCACTGTGGTGACAGTAATGTTATCAGACCAACACAGATGAAGTTGTCTGAACGCGGCTGCCGATCGATCAAGAATAGCCGACATATCGACATCGGTGCTGTGAAGAGAACAAAGCAGATGTACTCGACAGGAATCTAGGGGACAAATGCCAAGTATCTCCTACAGCCCTCCTCAACAGGCACACAATAGGCTTTTATATAAAGCTGGGGGCATGTTTCAGATGCAGTTCAAGATAGCAAGACTGAATGAGCCCAAAGTACTTGTGCGATACAGTAATATGTCAGCAGACACTTGATCCTTGACAGGTCAAGAAAAAAAAAAAAAAAGAAACTATATTTGACCACTGGTCTCCAGATGCTGTAGGCCACATCCCACCTGACCTTGCAGCTCCATGATGAATGAAGTGAAGCTTAACAATTGTTCTGTGGTTCTTAAAATACACTGTCCATTCGTTTCTTCCACTCACCTGATTCTTTCCCTTCAGTGTAAGGATATTGGTGACTTTGCCAAAAGGCAAGCCGAGGGCAATGACTTCAGTCTCTGAGGCCTCGTTGGGCAGTTTCCTGATGTGGAGGACACGAGACGGTGGGGCCTCCTCCACCCTCAGCTTTTTACTGTCACTGCCATTGGAAGCCCCATCTACGATTTAAGCATAACCTGATTAACTCTGCACACCAATGAAATGATAGCCTCCTGAATTTAAAGAATGTGGCTGGAAATATTCTCCATTTTGGTCATAGTAAAGAGCATATATGCACATTGACTATTTATGTACTATTTCTCGACCCAAACACTGCTGCTTTAAGCGTGATAGAGGACGAACCTCAATTCACTCCCTCACTCCTCCAAAGGTGATTAAGAGAAAGACGTTTCTCCTACTCTCTCTAAAAGAGCTCCACAATCTGCAGGCATATATTTACATCTGAAATAACTGGCCCATGATAGGCAGCTCTTGCTGGTTTCATTTAGGAGTTCCTTTTAATTCTGAACCCATCTGACCTAGTACAGGGCACGATCGCCAATCCATACCATCAAACCTCAAGTCATTTGTCTGAGAACTTACCAATGTAAAACTCAAACTGTAGTTACGTTGGACAGTGTGATATTCACTATAAATACAATTAAACTTGCATCTGTATTTAAGAATTTTCCCCCAAGCTCGGACACCAATGACAGTTATGGTTTGTTGTGGGTTTCAAAGGCAATTCACAGGAAATGAGAAATGTGATCAATGTCCTCATTAAGTAATATCATTAAAGCTTTGGAAATATAACAATTGGAAATGGATTACTCCTTGTAATTGACTAACAATTAACAGTTAAAAAGTATCAAATGGTTAACTTAACTATTCATATTGAATATTTTAAAAGTAGATGATTTGTATTTTTATACTGATGCAATGATGTAATGTACTGACACTATACCATAATGACAGGGCTAAATGTTAATATATTTATGTATTCACAAAATTTCCAGGTAAACAGTTACATTTTGTAGTGCACAAATAGTTTGTTTTCTTGAGATCAGATAAAATGAAAATACATGACTATTCATAAACAATCATAGTATGCTGAGAATGTACAAAGAAGCCTTTGTCAAACTGCGCCATGGTAATTAAGATTTCTATTATGTCACTCACCCCTGACCGATGGAAATCTGTGACAAAGTACACTCTTTTTTAACAAAGCTATCATAGCAGGACTGGGAAATTCTGCATTTAAAGCATCTATTCACTTCAAGCCTGAGGGGTGTTCCATCAACGTAGCTAAAGAAAGCCAGGCTGACTGGAGAAAGCCTTGCTTAAACTAACTCCATCTCCCAGTTAA
>JAOXYL010000055.1:1232135-1247406 GCA_028564955.1 Terapon puta
GGGTGAAGCCACGAAAGTCAAAGCAAGATATAGCGAGAGACATTTTCAATTCATTATTTATTATCAATTATATATTTTTATATATTTTTTAATCAACCACGTTCTTTTATTAAATGTAATTCAGTCTTCAGTACCTAGTTGCAATCTGTCACTGACTAATTGATTGACATGAACGGCGCAAGCATGGAGATCTACCAGGCGGAACTTTCCTTCGGGACTCGGTTTCAGCCCGTCAGACATTCTTTGAGACAAAGCTAAACTAAGCTTGACTGTTAGCCTGCCCCGGAGCAGGCTAGTTCGGCAGCATAAGTTGCCATGGTTGCTTACCAAGCATTCAGATAAGCTACAATGATGGAACGCAACTCTCTCTAAAATAAGTCAGGCTTATCGAAATAAGCAAGGCTTTCCCTTAATCCACCTTCATGGAATACCCCTCTGGTTGTTCAAGATCACCTGTTGTTATTATGAAGCTGCACAGTAGAAGGTAGTCTGAGAATCTTTATCTCACTTTATTAGACAGGTCTCATATTAGCTTGGATGTGGGACTGGCAGACTGGGACTTTGATTAAATAGACAATCTTACAAACCTCTCGGGTACGCCTTTAACAGTGTGTTTATTTTATTTGCAGAGGGTTTAATAGTCAGAGTTTGTCCATCTTCTCTTTGTGGCACCATCAACAGCTCTCAGTTATCCAGAATTCTGCGATTTTCTTTCAGATACTTCTGATATCATCTAAACAGTGAGGAGGCATTAAAATGCAGTGGTATCTACTACGTCGGTTTCAGTCACATGCTGTGGTGTGTGGGTGCCCACCTACTGAGGAGCGTGATGTTATTCAGACACCAAATTGCTCCCGTGAGAGAACGGTTCACCTCACGCAGCCTGTTTCACTTTTCAAACACCTATTAATCCTTTTGATTCCGTTTAATGCCGTCTGTCACAACCGATCAAATGGCTTCCCTGCAAATGCCGTCAAGCCCCTCCCTGTTCAGTGGTGGTCGGAACGAACTCACCACTGATACTGCTCATGCCAGAGTTGGGACTGTTGTACATACTCAGCTCGTCTGATCCTCTCTGCAGAAAAAAAAGAGACAAAAGCCATGACAGTGAGGCACGGTTGTGAAATAATGGGGAAAGCTATTTCCATTTTCCAGACAGGCCCTCAAAGACACAAAGACAATAATAAAACAGGGGTCTCAGAAGACAATTTAAAGCAACAGAAGGAGGGTAGTGGAGTAGGTGGAAAGGGACATAAAACAGCAGAAGGGTAGCCCGACTCCTCCTTTTCTGGTGAGAGTTTAATCTTGCTGAATTTAAGATGTCAAGATGTGTCATTTCATCCTGAGCTATACTAGGTCCCACTAGGCTTGCTGGAGCTGACGGGCGCCCTGTGCTCTTAAACCTGACTGATGGGATGAAGAGGAACCTGGCAAGGGACCCATTACACACACAACTTTATAATAGCTTCAGACACCCCCTCCTTGTTTCTGTCTGGCTGAATTTAAACCAATTGTTCTTTTGTCACTAACATTCTTTATGGTTACGATAAACTAGATGTTGCAGGCCCTGCTACAGCAACGCCGCGCAAATAAATTCAAAGGGTAATAAAGTTGTCTGACTTGGGCCAAAATGTGAGCACACCGTGAAGGAGTTACAAGAATCTGAGAAATTATTTCTCTCCCACCAGCTGGCAACCTTCTGTTTCGTCTTTTGACACTGAAATATTGATGAAATAAACAGGATGGCAAAGACCCACCATATCAGAGGAATCAGTATTTTATGACTGTTCCGTTTCCCTTCAACAAAGGACTTTAACTTTGTTTTGTGCAGAAGGAAATACAGCTGGCACTCAACAAATCAGGTTAGGTAGCCAGAACAACAATGCCGGTACACGAGAAACCTGTTTTTTCAAAGGCCACCCATTTCATTTAGGCTGTTCTAATGCTGTGAAAGCTCAAAACAAATATATTAAAAGAGATCTGATTGTTCTGGACTGTCATGAGCATACAATGTCAAACGTATATACGAGTGAAATGTGGTTTAATCTTTATGGTGTCTCTTTTTGCTTATTTCATTGATGTATTGTGTCACAAAAAGTTTCAAATGCAACATTATCCTCAAGATGTTAAGGCTCGTGCTGTTATGTTGCAGCGCTAAATGTTAGATTTTTTGATTCGTGCACCTACTTGGAACAGACGTAACGAAGGATTCACAACAACTGAGCAACAAGCAAACAGTTCACACGGAAGATAAGTAAACAGATGATCACGGAGGGGCGTGGCTTTGGAGGTGGGCCAGTGCGTACACTCACAATAATTTTTCAATTCAAAGTCAGGGCATTTTATCCTAATTACAATTAATAGCTTCTAAATGTACTAGAAGTATTGAAGAAGACAGGAAATTAGACAATTTAATGATCTTCTTGAACAGCAAACTGAATATCTTTTCATTTTTCTCATGTGCATTTTTTCATTAAAAACCTGATGATTCAGTCTTGATAAAAAAAAGTCAGATTTTCAGCCTCAGTGTTCAGTGTCTTTTGTACAGTGGCCCTGAGAGTATTAACATTAAAGGTTTTGTTCGTTACACTCAGAAAATGCTTGTTAACAAAGACACCTGTGCTCATTAAGTCAATAGACAAGAGCCAACATCAGCCAAAACAGAGACATGATACAGTAGACTGAATGTGATTGACAGGTATCATGCTGATGACTTGCTTTCCATAAAGTTATTTTAAAAAGTTGATAGCTTGCTCATAACAAAGTTGTTAATGAAATAGCTTATTGTTTGCTTGTCAGCCAGCTTTGGCCACCATTTGTCTGTCTGTATCTTTCAATGAGAGGCTCAGCAATGTCAGCTGAGCTACAATAGTTGGATGACAACACAAAGAGTGAACCAGACAGAAAATTATAAAGATGTGTCAAGTTGTGAGCGCTGTAGTGTGTGACAGGCGACCATTAATATAAGCTTAGCAGACTCACGTACTGCAGCAGTGTGATCCAACATAAACTGATTTTATTGTAATTTAATTTCAATACATGGATCAATATGGTCCTGAAATAAATGCAGCATGATTCTGCTCTCTTTCAGACAAAAATGTGACACAGCTAAATGCATTTCTCGGGTCTTTAGCGATCATAATTTATTCAGTGAATGTAATTAGGAACTCTGGTCTGTGGAATTTCGCAAACTGTTTGTTTTCAACGGTGTTCTGGTGTCAAAATGTCAAAAATTATGCAAAATATTGTATCTCTCTAAAAGATTTAAAGTGTCTCTCAAGACCAAAGGTCTAAAATCTGCAGGTTATTTGTTACTGACCAGTGATGATCCCTGTGATGCAGGGGGGCAGTAACTTTGAAATGGGAGGGTTTTTAAAAAGCTCTGGGTATGAAGACAAACCTGTGGCTACTGATGTTGAGTATTCGGTATAAACTATTAAGGATTCAGATAATTCACCACCTGATCTAGAGCATGAAAATGACCTTGGGTGGAAATAAACAGTTCTAAGTTAGAATAAATTTCAAAGAAATCCATGAAATAATCATTTAAATTTAAATTCCGCTCGACAGTTGCCGTCTAATTAAAACACCTAATGTACCTAATACTACTCTACTGCCTCGACTATGGTGCGATAAACATGCAAGCAGTTTTTCTGGCCACTTTTTCAACTTGGACAGCCAGGATACCTCACAAGCAATTCATTGTCTGGAAAATTCAGCTGTGGCTCAAAAAAGGGAGGAGGTGTCATGACTTTTACAGGCGGATGAAAGCTCTAAAAGTCTTTGGATTTCCCAGAAACACAATCACTGAAGCTGAGGATCTCTGAGAAAACTTCTCAGGACAAAACAATAGAGCAGAGTGCATGCAAGCAAGTGACTGGGACTTGTGACTGCTGTGCTGGGTAATGAGGGTTTGATACAAGACAGTACAGTAACATCCACAACACCCATAAGTGATTAAATGAAATGAATGACAAATGGCTTGATCTGCATCGTATACAAAGTCTCACGGCAAAAGATGAATACTTGAACACTAAAGTACTCTTTTTGCTCTGTGATTAGGGGTTATTTAGGGGGCATTTGTTTTACTCAACTGCAGTGGTATACAAGCAACCATGACGTACAGGTTGTTTCATAATGCAACAAAAACACAACACGTGTGAACTGTGTCTTTCATACAAAGGGAAAAAAAGCATGAAACTCACCTTCACTCCAACTGCAACATCACTGATACTGAAAGAGAAAGCATTTGCAGTATTAACAATAATGCAAATAAGAAAGCCAGATTGTCTCACACACATTTCACTCTGTCTTTGAAGACGGTAACACACTCAAAAATGCGTGCCAAGTGTCTAAAACATTAGGTGACACTGTTCTGTCATGATGCATCACATATTGGTACTTTGTAATATTTCTGTTATAATGTAGTCTTTTTTAACTGTAAAAATGCAAACACATGCCACTAACACATACTTTACCTACAAGTTCAACAACAACGTCAGTCCCAAAGAGAACCAGAACTGCTTGGTTGGATACTGTTCATGAATGAAATCCCTAATAATGCACTTTCAGCCATTCATTCTGAATAGAGGCTGCTCCTGATATCAGTAACTGTTCATTCAGACTTTCCCCTGTATATGCACAGTGCAATACATGTATACATACATTTTGTCACATGGAACTAATTAAAAGGTAAAATGCAAAGAAATGAGTGAAGGAACATAAACGCACCAGGATTCACTGAACGGTTGGGTGAGATAATGAAAAGCATGTGAATGAAATATTACAGCCTTTACAATCAACACACAACAATCCAAATAGACACAATGGGTGATTTCAGACCAGTGTGACTAATGTTTTTCTTTTATTGTGTCTGGGTATGTTTGTCTGTTGTACTCAGGTCTCTCTTGCACAAGAGGTGTTGATGTCAGGAGGATCACCTTATTAAAGAGTGTCTGAATGTAAAAATGAGGGAATATCTTTGAAGAAACAGGGTTCATCACTCTACAGACCTGACAAGGAGAACTGAAGCTATTCTGGAGGCTCATGTCATGACTCCATACTGAGAAAGTCTCAGGTAATCTGTATCAGTGTGTATATAAATAAATAAAGGAAAAACAGCTGATCTGCTTTCATGCTGCTACAACTCCAGGTTCCCCAAGAGGCTCATTTATGATTCACCACCTTCATCATCAACCACCAGTAACGTTGAGGCTCATGCTATTTCAACCCCAAATACATGGCCAAGCTCCTCTCTTTAAACGACACACCCTACGACACTTAATGCTACATTCAGTTACAACGTCCACCTCACTGCCAACTTAGTGAAACACTGGGAGAAGTATCATTGTGAGTAACAGCTGAACACCACACACATCGCTGCGTGGCAGAAGAGTTTGTTGAAGCGATGCTGCCACGTTAATATGTTTAAAAAATGGACATCTCTCATATTTATCAGAAGGTACAGTAGATTTACAGGAGCTGCTCGGCCGGCTAAAGCTAGCTAGCTACAACACAAAGGAGCGGCGTTACTGTACGTTAGTTAGCATAACGTTTGCTAAACTTCGTTAGCCGCTCCGTTAGCACCCTGTTGTAAAACACTACTGCTGGGAATGCACTGGTCATGGGGCTGTTTCAGCGCGTCTGTCTGTGAAGTCTCCACACACTCAGGGCATTTAAAGCAAACATAAGTCACGGTGCGGCAAATATAATAAAAGCGAGCGCTAGCGACATTTAGCTAGCGTGCTAACACTGAGCACTTCCTTAATTGAGGAGAGCGCGTGGCTATGGAAACCCGTTAACACACGCGTCGACTCCTCCTCAGCTTCTCCATGAAATGACGCGCGCACACACACACACACACTGCTCCGCAGCACCGACAAACACACACAACGGTACGTGACATTTAAGTTAGTATGGCTGATCAAATATTACCCGTCCATGTCTGTAGTGAGTGTCTCTGTGTCTCCGCTCTCGGTCTTGTTGTCTCTCCAGTTCACACCGACACTGCGCACGCACGCACGCACACACATACACACATACACACACGCGAGAGCAAAATGGAGTCAACGTGAAGGCGCAAGACGGTCAGAGCGGAAATGGGCGGAGCGTTCCGAGGCGCGCTGCATGTGTGAGCAGAGAGGACTACAGAGGACATGGAGGATGTGGACAGGAACTGTCCCAGTCTTCAGCCTCCACCGATGTGAAATCAATATCAGTGTAAGTCATTCGCCACGACTCAAAGCGTGTATAATAAAACAAAGACTAGATCTAGTAACAGGGACAGACAAACATTGTGTTACTGAGAGAGAGAGATATTTTCTATAATAATAGAAACGATTATTTTGAGGATAAAAAGCTGAGTTTTTTTTATAATGACACCAAGCTGCCACACTTAAATAACAGAACAAAGAGGGAGCAAACTGAACACAATGAAATGCAAATGAAATGGTTTTCTACTTAGAAATAAGTAAGTAAAAATAACACGTTATCATGTCTGTTATTTTATGTCCACCTCCTGTAACGTGTTCTCAGATGGTCTTCACAGCAGACCTTCAGTAGGAAAAGCACAGGTGTAAATACTGACTCCACATTCAGGGTCCTGGTGTTGCACATGCAGACTCACTGTCACACCGTCATGGCTGGCTGGGACCCCAACAATGTCTGCTGCAAAAGGTTTAATGTTGATCATTCTATCGCTCACAATACATTCAACCACAGGTTGCTTCATCATTTTTTCAATAGAAAAATTGCTCTAAAACACTACCTGACTTTAGGACATGTCCTCAGGACTTTATAAGAACAATACCTCAACGCATTTGTATTTTAATGTCCTTATAACTCCATGTGTCAGTCACAAGATGTCTTCTGGACGTTGAGAACCTGAACATGTCTGATTGACATCATGAAAAACATTTAGACGATGTCAGGAGACCGTAAATAATAACACACAGGGACTGTTAATTTGGTCCATTCAGACAATATTTTCCTGTTAGCCGGGCAGTTAGGGACTCCTTCTGTGTGCAAGGGGAAAGGAGAGGAGAGAAAAAAACAGGGCAGTTTTTGCATAATGATTAATCTTGACAGACATACGTCATGCTCCTGGGCTCCTGACAACGTCACGCCCTGGGTGAAATTAACGCCTAACTGCTTATCTTAAAGGAACTGGGATTTAATTAAAAATGACATTTCCCCAAAGACTTGTGCTTCTGAGGCTGCCATGTTGAAATTAGCTGATGAGGGGCCCTCTGAGCAAAAGGGAAATAAGCAAACTGTCAAACGCTCAGCAAACCACTGCCGTTTATCAGTCTTGCTCGCTGCTCAGGAAATAACAGTGGACTGACATCCTGCATGGCGTCCGCTGCACCACGGATACAAGTCATATTGTTATTAACAAAAAGAAGGGCTGACAAAAAAACAAGCCTGTCAACTGTGATATGGAGACAAACAATGTGGTTGTGCTAAGTATGGGAATAGGTTGCTGAAATGAGCTCTTAAGTCACCACAGACATATTTTTGCCACTGACAAAGGCGTACTTTATGACTTTTTATTTTCTGTATTTTGTAATGAGTTCCACTCAAATCGTGAGTCCTAAAGAGAATTAAACAAAATAGGGAAGGAAAATGAAATGCTACTGAACTGAATACACATGGGACTCTGCATCCAGGGCCCACGCTCATTTTGTGCTTCAAGTTACTTTTGTCTCTTTCAGTTAGTAACAAATGCAACCATCTTTCCTTAACCAGGTGCTGTGAATGCTGAAACATAAGTATAAAACACATTTATCATGCTATAGCTACCACGAGCAGATGTTGTAGGAAAACAAATACATTGTGTTTGAACATGATACAGATGCATTCCATATGAACATTTTGAGGCTTGACCAATATGTTAATTAAAACATCTTCTTCATTATGTTGAGTGAAAATTCAATTTCGGTAGCATTTTGTCTCTCTCAAAACTTATTTGCTGCTGAAGGCAAATAAAGTTTTATTTCTAATGCAAAAATGGTTGGTTGTGACAGGATCATCATTTTCCTTATGAGTTTTTTGTGCTTACATTGTGTATCTTATGGTGGCCCAAGGGTCAAAAAACAACAATGCTTCACAAAACACAAAAAGTCGTGGGACACTCTTCTTGTTTGTGATTGGACAGAAGACTGACCACAGTTCAACATCATTTCCTGTTCATATTATGCTCTGCTCTCAGTGGTGTCCTGCAAAAGGCCTTATTTACAGTCAGCCAAAGGGACTGTGTCATCAGTGACATATGCTTGCTTGACAGTGAATCAACGAATCACAGAGTGAATAAGTCTAAACTGACTTTGGTTCTGTCCAGTCACAAATGAGAAGTCACCATCATCTGTAATGTTATTGTGTTTTGTATCTCTTCTATGTTTTTGGTAGGATAAGTGCTGCTGCTTCTCAACTTTAAGACTTAATGGCACCTATAAATGAAAGTCAGGTTTGGCCCTGACTGGCAAATAGCCAGTCATAGATTAGGATGATGGTGACAGCTGAGATGGTCAACCAGATTTCAGTGTGGCCCATGCCAACCCAGACCACAGCCCCCAAAGTACAGACAGGAATCAAAATGGCATCATGCTATTGTCAACACTTTGTTGTTCTGAATTACTCATATTGTTATAGTTGCTTTTTGGTAACTTAGGGTGTATTTGTGTTAATGTTTCAACCGAACTGCATTGAAGCAGCTACATTTGAAGCTCTGTATTGTATGAGAACTGTGCAAGGCACAGACACTGTCCTGAAAATATAAACGTTAACAAAATCAATCTTAGGAAATGAAGTGATTCTGTCTGAGGAGACACTAGAGGGCCTTTAATTTGAAACAAATGCAGAAAGTGTAAGGAACTATAAACATTGTGACTGAGAGAAAAATAATGAAAGATCAGAGAACAAGGGAGCTTTATTCTGAAATATGAACAGATATATGACCAAACACATCAAATGTAGAGAAATAGTAACAAAGGCCTGTCTCAACTTAAGGTAAATCCCTAATGCCCTCTGCAGGTAAGACCCTGGCCACTATTTGAGGCTTTGCAGAACAAAGGCAAAGTTCAGACTTATCAAGTAACACATTTGGGCACACATTTAAAACTTGCTTTGGTGCATAAGAGGATGCTACAGTGGTGGTAGCCATGCTACTGTTTACTTCTACTTATAAGTAGAAGTGAACAGTAGCTTAACAGCAGTTTAGCACACAGTACCTCAGTGTGGCACAGGATACATCTCTGTACACACTGCAAAAAAATTGTGACCATATGCAGCCCACCTACAAATGTGGTCTGAGCGATGAGATTTCAGTGCATCTTGGGTGCATTCACACCTGCACTGTGAGCTGTCCACATGTGATCAGATCCTGGCGTATGTTAATGCAAAGCCTGAGCAGGGCCATACGCTGTGTGTGTCGCAAACACACAGTTTTATCAGTTGGTGACAGAAGTGTCACAATAAAGGCATCAGTTCGGAGAAGGATTGTGACAGGCTCAATCAGAAGTGATGTCACCACAGTGCGACCTCTGATATGGTCAGGCTGTCGTTGCAGGTGCAAGCAGAGAGACTGAATTTGTCTCTGGAGGTGTGGCGTGTGTGCCTGTAGGTGTTGCCTTGACTACATCCCTCACCTTTAATCAGCCACATTAGTTTTGAATGTGAGCTGATATGCACAGTAAGGCTTCCTCAGGACAGGGAACACACTGAAACAGGTAGAAGGGAAGGAGGCTACAGTGGAGCCTCCTGAGTAAGCCATCATTGCTGATGCACAGCCGGTATTCAGGTTGGTAATTTAGCCCTGCAAATTTGAAACTGAAACATTTAAACAGAGAACAGTAATGTCATCAAATGTCATTTGTGTCATAGCAACCTGCAGGGAGATAAAATGTCATCTTGTCTGAGGAGAAATATTTCTGCAGGGTCAGAGAACCCATTTATTAAAATCATGGCACTGGTGCCCCTCTGTGCTAAAGAGACAGTATTCCCTGTCATGTTTCACAGTAACCCTCCAGCTTGACATTTTGATTTCTCTCATTTTGTCCTTTCCAGTTTTCTCTCAGAGTGACACCACGTATGCCTGTATATGTGTGTTTGAGTGTACCATGTGCTAAAAGCCGCCCATCCTAAAGGGGGACGCAAAGTGAATGTCACTAATGTCAGGATGCCAACATGGCCACCAGTGACATGGGGGTTGGCAGATGTACCAGGCAACCTTGGAAGAACATGTCCGCTGCTGAAGATTTCTCAATGCTTCTCAGTGGAGATTTTGAGTCTGAGACTTTATGGGGACAGCAGCAGGAGAGGCGGTTAAAATATCGACTCTTTTCATCTCTCTCTTCATCTCTTTCGCTCTCTTTTCATGTCTACATGCATTTGAATGATCCATCATTTGCTGACAAGAGCTGTAGGAAGAATGTCATTGTGACATTATGTAAATATATTCAGGACAATATCACAAACATTCATGAATTGTGGTGTGTGGCAGAATGTGAATTCTATGCGCTTTGACTCTGTGCTGAATAACTAATGATGTGGGACTGGCCTGTTTGCTTGAATGCCTGCCACAGAAAAGTGCCATCTAAGCTACAGAACGTGAAGAGAGAACGGCAGCAGACTTCTTTACCACTTTAGTTGATCAAATCCATAAGTTACTGTCAGAGCAAACTCTGACATATTTATTTTTGACAGGGAAGGCGAAGAGGCTTTCAGAACGGGTCAGAGTGATGTGGGCTTTGTAGAGGACTGACACAGACACATTTTTGTGATGATGCTGGACAATTGGCACTGATATGACTCTCAAAATTAGATTACATCTAAAAAGAATCTTAAAAAACACGTAACTTTTGAAAGGCTGAAAGCTGAATAACTGAGCAATAAAAACTCACCAAGACTTCATTCATATCATGTATGGGTTTGGAGGGGTAAGACCAGTAGCTTACAGTGGCAAATCTCTGCAAACCTTTTGCGAGTATTTTTCATAAGTGACTGACTGGGTGTCTCTTGCCTGTTTGTGCTTCAATTACACAACATTTTAAAATGACAGAGGTAAACATTTCAATGATTTTATCCAACCCCCAACCCCCCCCAAAAAAAACTCAGGCAGGGGCAAGGGTTTCAGTTTATCAGAGCTTTGTGTTACTTACAACAGATTGCAGCTGTTGGAAACCAGGTTGGTGAGATATGACCCTGGACCAAAACTGGACCATTAAGTTGTGCTCCATCAAATTAAAACATGAGGAGAAAGAGATTGAAACACTCCACTGCGCTGAAGGAACTGCACAGTTGGTGATTATTCTCAGTGGGTGTAACGTACCAGCTCAGAGCAGGAGAACCCAAATGCAGAAACGAAAACGAGAGGAGACTTAGGGATTTGAAAATAAAAGACAAGCCAGAACAGGAAACAGACAGACATGAACTTAATAAACTTGATGAGACTTAACAGTGGGTTCATCCCTAAGAACAACCCCCTTCACTTTCAATATAGTTATTATCCCTGTTAAAGCAACTATGGGAACCTTAATTTTGTGATGAGGTTGTCACACACAAACAGGTGTTCACAGTACACAAGCAGGGAGATAATGTATCTTTTTGTATAATGTAGCAACTGTTATATACCTACGGTACTTATTTTGGTGAAACAAAGTGAATTTTGTTTTAGTACCATTTATACACTAGGAAATATGAATAATTATGTAGAAATAGCCAGTATAGTAACAATAGCTCACTGTTGGTCTCAATGATTATGGAGGTCAAATAGATGCATCACTAAGTATGTTTCATAACCAGTTAAAAACTCCACAGAGTACTTTTAATTATAAAAATATTGACTATTGCGGCTTCAAAGCAGTAGAGAAGCAGTGTAGCAGTTGAAGCGGTTCAGCATATTTAATGATGATTGACGCTGATGTACTAGCATGATTCTTGCAGTTGGGGTGTATCCACATGGTTGAATGCACATATTGTAAATAGCTTTCGATAGAAGTGTCAGCACCTTGGAAAATTCCATTATCCAGTAACTGCCCCCTGGGGTCACAAATGGTTACACTGCAGCCAAATATATATTCATTCCATCTATCCATTTTCTAATGTTTTTCTGTGGATGCAGGATATGATGGTAACGGCTTCAACAAGGGTGTCCAAACATCTCTCTCCCCAGCAACATGATGGGTCCCCATGATGCATATAACCCCTAAAGTGTTTTTGGGTCTATCCCAGAGTCTCCTACCGGTTGGACGTGCTGCTCCATTTTACTCTCATTTGTGGACAAGACTCCTCACTTGGGGAAGAATCTTACTCAGCTAGCAGAGAACCACGCCCCCAGACTTCACAGTCAATTCTTAGGTCCTCAAACTGGATGATCTGCTCCCTTTGACTGCGCCTTTAGATCCAGCAATCCCCAGGTTATGGGGACTGGATAGCCCCAGTATACACAATAAATCTGTGGGGCTCCCCAAGGAACATGATAGTAAGCCCTTTCCAAGTCCAAAAAAAAGAACATCTAGATGAGTTGAGAAAACTCTCAACACCATCTAATGAGCCCGGCAAAGGCATCCTTCTTTAGATTTTCTTTATTTAGTCTCCCAGACATTTTTAATCATGTCAGGGTTGTACAGTTTCGTCTTTCTTTTTTAGCTCACCAACAAAGAAAGTGAAATTAATGAAGATCATAATTATTATCATACAAGCATGTGATTGGTCGTAGCTTCCATTCCTTTGAATGAGATAAATAGATTTTATTACATTTAGACAGAGATCATAATTGTGATGTACCACACAGTTGTGTCATCACAGTTATGATAGCATAACATGCTCCATATATCTTACCCCTCCAGGCCCCCACCCAGATATTAAAACAACCTCACATTCCAAATGTGATTATAAACACGTATTGATTTCCAATGTGACTGCATAGAACTTCCCATGTCTCTCCATGGTGACAGAGACTCAGGAAAAGCTGTCTCTTTTGCCTTCACAATATACTGAATCAATGTGTCACAATCCAGGCAATAGCTTCAATATTCTCCCCTGCTCTGTTTCCAATTTGGTGCTCAATTGGAAACATCATTCTTCAGTTGTCTTCACAGGGAGTGGTGGTCAGTGGGGACGTTAGTCTATCCACTGGCCGGTGGACTGTGGAGGCATTGTTGCATTTGTACTGTGAGTGTACACAAAGCCTCTGGGTACTGAAGCATGGCGTAGTGATGTTGTCCTCACAGATTCTCCTGCATTCGCTGTCATCACACAATAAATGATTTCTACCATTTGTTGATTTGTCATAAATATACACCTGTATACCCATTGTAAAGCCTTCAGAGGAAAACAGTGTTTGTAATTTTGGGCTTGAAATAAATAAAAATGTGGGAAAAAATGGAATTTTCTGTACGAGCTTCCATCTAATCATACAAATTTCCTTAACTGCTTCCTAATAGACTTCGCTTAAATTTGTGATGCTGACTGTCCAAGTAAGTTACTATACTAACTGAGCTTCACTGCCTTTATAATGGATTAAATTACGATTAACGCATTTTACATGTAAGTGTTAAACCCAAAGGGAATTCATCCAGTCCATCCACACCTCCCGTCAACTCAGTTTAAAAAAAAAAAAGATGATTGGAAAAAAATGCTAGACTAATAAACAACATTTACCATAAAAGGACAACACCCAAATGAACAGAAGAGTTCAAATCAGCAGACAGTAATTGTGTAAAAAGTAAAAAAAAAACAGTTGGTTTTGGGACCAGCCATCCAGCAGAAATGTTGGTAATACTGTACCATATGTAAGTGGTGCTCATAAGTCATTATATGGGATAATAAGCACATAATGATAATCAGTAGAATAAGATATAATAAACACAATGAGGAAAAATGGAAGAAGCTGAATAGCTTGTGGGGAAGCTGTTTAGTTAATGGCATGATATTAAAACTGATATCGTAGCCTCATTCTCTGATGTTGCTGATGATGTTCTCCCTGATGTGTGATGAAAGTTGATCTTTGCTTCTAATGCTTTTATAATCTGCTAGTAAGACATCACAGTGCACTTAAAATTAAAACAGCTTCTAATGCCACTTTACAAAGTCTCTCAGAGGAAATCCTCATTGTCCCACAGCACCATATATCATAAGTGACAACTAATGGTAAGGCAGCAGTTGGAAAATAAAAATGCTAACTTGACAGTCAGTTAATGTGCATCACATCAAGAGCACTTCCTCTATTTTGTGTGGTTTCCACCTACAAAAATAATATATTTTACAATAAATCTGCTCCTCCTCTTCTCTGAGTAATACCCTTCAAATAGACAGGGCACTGCTTTTATAATATTTCTAAAAAACAATAAAATGGGGCTGCTTTTACGGTGGTTGGAAAAGTTCTTGGTTCTGTTTGGGAAACATTTGTCAGTCAGATCTGGCAACATTTTATGCAGCAGTAACTAATCACACATGACACGGCAGAGGATATTCTTTATTTTCTTATTGACGACTAACTGTATAGTAGAGCCAAACCAACTATGAATGTTTTCTAATAAGAAACAGTGTGTGTGCATCCACAGATTGATCTGTGTGCAGTCTGCTGCCCTGTCTTCCTGCCCGAAAAGAACTGTGGTTCAAGTCAAGTCAAGGCAATCTGATTTATATAACTCCAAATCACAATGCACAATTCTCCCTCTTAAAGGGTTTTACTGTCTGTATATGACAACCTTTTTCACTCAGTGCATATTAAACCTGCACTCATTGTTTTGTTTTTTGTCCCCACTGGGGTCCACAGAACAGGCAGACATGAACAAGCAAACAGAATACTGACATATTTTTCCATTTTAAAATAATACTGCAAATAGGCAAAGCATTTTCTATTACACATTCAGTGGACACAGAGCAGCAGTATCAAACATATGACAACTTAATAGTGGCAGTGAACTCAATAACCTGTACAGCTGCCTCCATCTCTTCCAAACTGGTCACCAGTTTTATGGGCATTTTTTTGTCTCCATTTTGTTGGCTTCAGCACAGGGAGATGACAAACCCATTCTTAAAGGTCAGATTGGCCCAGTTGTTTATCTAACCGTTGAATAAATATGAGACAGAGGTTTGGAAGCAGACTTCCTTTAGTCACCTGGCAACTTCTCTGATTTGTTTGGAACCTGTTCCAGGGGAGGAAACCACTGCACAAGAACATGAAAGGTATATTGTCATCGAAATTGTAAAAATGCTGTTGACTTGTTCTGTATACGTGACATCCACTGCACGTCTGTCCGTCCTGGGA
>JAOXYL010000055.1:1249392-1260538 GCA_028564955.1 Terapon puta
CCGTCCCAGGGAGAGGGATCCCTCATCTGTGGCTCTTCCTCAGGTTTCTTCTTTTTCCCATAAAGGCTTTTTGGAAGATTTTCCTGATCTGGTTCGAGGGTCTAAGGACAGAGGGGGTCACAACTGTTCAGACTGTAAAACCCCCTGAATTTTTGGGCTTTAAATAAATACATTTTAAATTTCAATTTGAACAATCTGTCCATGTCAGGTTGCTATTGGACAGTGCTTTTCCACTACAACCAACAAACACAGAAAACATCTGTGGCTGGGTTTAACCCCCGACCATTGTTACTGAGGGGCTCTCTATTCACCACCAGGACTAGAATTCTTAGGACAGGGAAGGTGTCTGCTTCTTAATTGACAGCCAGAAGTGGAGATCACGTCTTTCTTTTCGATCTTCCACCTGATGATCAGGTGCCACCCATATGATCATCAACATTAATTGTCACATCGCAGCAGTTCATATTCCACCGAACAGCGCAATCAACAAAGCCCTGAAGAGCTGACTCAGCAGGACTTTCTGAGATATCACTAACACGTCAGCTGCCCCACACATAATGGTCACACACTCCACCCCTGAAAAGGGTGTGAAAATGGTTGATATCGAGTCCCCGTTCCTTCCACTTTAGGTTCTGCTTAAAGGCAGAGAGCACCAATGGCGTGGAACATCCAGGTGTCTGACTAATCATGCAAATGCCCCACGTCCCTGCTTTACCACAATGGAGTGTGATGTGCGCAGTGTGTTTTCCTGTGCATGGCAATTGATTTAAAATAACACATACACATAGTGTTATTTCATTGTTAATATCGTATTCCTATATTTTGCACTATTTGGCACTATTTTATGTCACATCTTGTGTACATGCTGCATTTTCTTTTTCACATTCTGCTTTAGCATTACAAGAGGGGGACAGAATAGAAATTTCATTGAAGAAGACCGATTCACCTTAACTGTCGGACATATGGCAATAAAAGAACCTGAATATGAACTTGAACTTGAAGTTATTGGCAGGAGAGATGAAATTAGGAGGATGTTAAAAAAAACACTCAAGTCCACTCAGTCCATTACAGTCTTTGGCAGAGCATAGACACAGGCTGCAGACAGCACTGGAAACAGGCAAAACCCAAGTTTTTTTCTTTGGCCTGTCATCGAGTTAGTTATGAAATGATGTTTATATAGTTTAGAAACAGCTGATATGATCTGCCGCTGGTGAAGTTTTTCATTTTAATCTGTCAGTGCAAGTTAAAAGGAGAAGCTGTTAGCTCAATATTTTTGCATAGCAGGCTGAGGTGGAAAAACACACCAGTAGAGGGGAACACGATTGGATTTTTTATCAGTTTTATTTTAACCAATACTGATGCATTAAAATATGCCCGACTGGTCCCAGTATGGCTTGAGATATCGCTAATTAACCCCTCCTGATTTCTCTGGCTTGGAGGGTCCTAATGTCCACCAAACACAGCTATAAAGGTCTGGAAAGTGGGGGAGTTCAACCTTTGTACCGAACATGTCCTAATATATAATTAGGAGCACGAGCACTGCAGCTTTCCCCGTTTGTAATTCTGATCGTATTCAGTCACATTTTGTAACACAGTTAATGCTGCTAAGATAATAGGTTTTCAAATTTCATTTGTTTTGCAAAGTGAAATCCTGATTCTCTATGTATGTTATACTTCTGGGATGAATCAATACATAACTTACATCATATCTAATGGATGTGGTCTACACCAGTGTGAAGATTTACACTTGTGCACCAACAACAGAGGTGACCGAACCTGAGCAGAAGAGTTAGCTCAGGTGGGAGAAAAGTCTGTGTGTGTGTGTGTGTGTGTGTGTGTGTGTGTAGTCAGTGTGTGCTCAAGTGAAAGGGACAGACAGTTGTCTAAGTGTGAGTAGACCACAGGCTAGATGGGATGAGCAAACAAGCAGTAGAAGGTTTAGCAATGAAGTTATCAGGAGTTATCAGGTGAATGTGCAATGGTGGATGCAGTTTGTACACCAATAAATGCTACAGCCACTCAAGATCTACACAGGTTTCCTGTTTCTTCCCTGTTGCTGTGTGAGTGAGGGGGGTTAGCTTACATGGGCAATTGATGTGGTGTACATCCCGCTACCACATAGGAAAGTGTACTCATTATGTAAGCTCTGCATAGATTCATTGCAGAGGGATAAATTAGGCAAAGTAAATGAAAACCAGTAAGTAATTCTGGAACGTCTTGTCACACTACACATACACATGCACATGCATACACATACACACAAAGGTAAACTCCAGGGGTGCTGATTATTGAGCCTGTTGGATCCTGCTGAGGCTCCCTGGGTCTTCTGTGATAGTGGCACCTCCAGGGCAGAGCGAGCTGCGGCAGTCATTGTAAGCCAGAGGGACCTGGTGACAGAGTGCAGACAGGCTTTCGCAGGAGCTGTTCCACAGTGGCCGAAGTAAACTGAATGTGCCTCAGCAAGGCGCAGCATGTGATGTAACCGTCTCTGGCATCCCGGAGTTTCACAGGTTTTGACAACAAACGCTGATCTTACGTAAGATATTTACAACAAGAGCCTGGGATTGGATCTGAGCCATTCAATCTCTATTGTAGCTGTGTGATAGTCTCAGACAGTGGGAATCATAGGAAGAATTTCAGCGAGGACATCAACTAGTGACAATATTTTTTGCCTTTTTTTCAGTTGTATGGTATTGTTGTATGTTTTAGTTTTGAGTTTACAGTTATTTGGTGTTTCACCACACTCCAGCTCTTTATTGAAAGCATCATTCCACCTGATCATGACTTAGGTTTTATTTGCCTAGGTTAGATTATTGTACACACCAAAGCAATAGCCGAAATCTGGGAATATTAGTTGGGGGGTGGGAGGACTGACTGTGGTTCGGTGGCTGCTCTTTGGGACAGGAATACATGTCCCATACTGTGTGTGTTTCGAGTGAATCAACTGTTCACATCTATTCCCTACAGTAGAGGAATACCATACATTTGGTTGCCTTGCTGCCCAGCTGGACTTTGTGAAGAACAATGAATTGGGGGGTGATCGTCACCACAGATCATTTTTCTTAAAGGTGTGAACAGAGGTGTCTTCAGGCCATGCGTGATATCCCATCCTATATGTTTTGTACCTTGTCCCTCTCTTCTATTGTATTGTTCCATTATAACAATTTGTTCAACTGCATCATGTTTTTCAAGCTATTTGTTAACTGTATTAGCCCCTTCTGTTGAAACAGCCTCTCACCCCAATAGTCGGTAGCCATACCTGTTCCCCCTCTTTGAAAGCAAAGTACTTACAGTATGTGTTTTGTATATGAAGCAGATGCAAAGCAGCAGGGCCAACAGATCAGCCATTAGGCAGTGATGGAGGGTAGGCGGGGCCAGTGACCTTCATGAGCTTCGCTCAACATTGCAATCACAGCCCTTTTACATGGAAATGACCACTGTTCATGTCTGAGAGCAAGTATAATAAGACATAAATCAACAATGTAACTTGAAGCACAACCCATATTTTAGCAACTGTGGGGACATTTATAGAAATAGCACCTCTGTGTGTCCAACAACATGTTAAGATGATTACTCTCAGGACAAGTGTGACCAGTCATTGTATGTATGCAATGACTGGTCACACTTGTCCTTCCTTCACTGTCTTACACTTCCTCCAAACCAAGATTGGCTGCAAGCGTTATATCAGGTTTTATATCTTATTTGATCTTTTTGGCTTTTGGTTTGTTTCAGGGCTTGTCTCCATGGTCTCTCAAATGAGATGAGGACCAGAAGATTAGACCACTATTTCCCAGCCTTTTTGGCTTGTTACCTTTTATATTGTGTGACCTCAGTACAGGGTTTATATATTTATGAGTTTTTGTTTTTTTCAACCAATTATTACATTTCTCTCACAGATTGTCCTTTGAATGTTTTTGTGGCCTTTCCAGCCTGAGAGCCCAAACCAAGGACTGTGTTTTTTTTTTACATTGTATATTGTACATTTAATCATTGTAGTTTAGACTTTACATTGAAATTATGCAAGAGCATTACACATGAAAAAAACTATATATGATATACCCCCACCCAGTTGCCATTAACTACATTATCTTGTTCTCTTTACCTGTAATTGTCATCAGACATGTGTCTGACATTGGCGTGTTGTCAATTTAGTGGGCAGCTGCCTGCCACACTGTCACCAATTTATCTCTTTCCTATGTGCTACCATGGCCCATTTTGTTTTTTTGCGATATTTTTCTGTGGGCCTGTAGTTGTGTAGTGATATCCTCTGCTGTACCACCAGACTTCAGGGCAGCTGTCACCAGACTGAGCCCTGTTCGTTCATCTGCAGCTCTCCAGCATATTTAGGCTAGTTTTTTGTTAGTGTGTATACATCCGGTCTTAAATTCTGAAGAAAACAATAATGCATTATTGCCATTCTCTTAAATGTATATGCATTAAAACAGTTAACAAAACAGTTTCACTTGAGGGTCAATTTAAGAGATGCTCTGGGGCTTTTTAGCATAGCACATGATATTCCTCAGCAGATGAAGTTGAATAAGTGACAAACCGAGCCCAACTCAGGTTTCAAAGCCAAAGGTTGAACAGCAAATTTAAATGTCTTTTTGCCTAACCTGTTCTTCCCTTATCTGGGTGTACCTTCCATTCCTGTAGTCTACTCATTTGTTGATACTATTGCATGTTTCTTACCACTGGAAATAAAAAAAGCTATCAAACATGCTTTTCACTTATCTTATATCCGCTGTGTAATTTACATAAGCAATTTGCTATTTTTGTTTTTAAAGAAAATCATTGATAGCTTGATATTTCACTGAAATGTCTCATGACTAGCTGTAGTTAAAATGTTACACTGTGATTTCTTTTTTCCCTCCAGCCGCTTTCACACTTGAGTTTCATGACTTATCTGTTGAAATTAAACATTGTAATGCTCTACTGTCCACCTGGTCCTCTCAGTGAGAGGTTTTTTTTGAGAATTGCATCCTGCTATTGAACCTCCATGAAGGTGCACCCATGCAGCCCACCCCTGGCTGGTGTGCCTGCATGTGCCACTGGATCTTTGCAGCTCAACCAGCCCAGTTGGTCTTCATCAAACCCAAGAAAATAAGGTATTAGGAAGGATTTGTGACAAGATTAAAGGGTCAGCTAAATAAATGTAATGTAACATAACTATCCATGAGCTGTTTCCAATTATCAGCTTTAAACCCGGAGTGTCATTACTTGCATACAATTCATTATAAGATGATATGGTTGCTATAGTTACACAGAAATAATAGTGGAAGAAAGAAAGTTGAAATGAAACATCATTATTGGATCACTTGCAACAGATACACTTTCTGTAGTATTGATAAATTCTATAATAAATATACAATATTACTAAGCAAAGGTCATCTTATCCATCATCAAGAGGTGAATGTCACTAACTCGCTCACATATGATTTTTATTATCAGTTGGGCTTACTGACAATCCAATATTTAATCTACCTCTCACTGACTTACATCATACACTCAGAGAAATTGAAGTCTTGTGTTTGAGTTTCTGGGTTGATGGACCTGAAAGTGACATATTCCGTGTGTTTAAGCTTATGATCTACTTTGAGTGGGGTTTCATCTTGAGCAGTCTGCCTGTGTGTCAGCAGACTTTTACCTTCACAAATTCTTCATTATTTGATTACTTATAGTGATAAAAGGGAGACTTGGCTGCACAGTGAAATAGCCAATATACCTCCATAATTCAATTTGATCACGCTAAACTCTTCTCCACTGAATCCTCTGAGAGACTTAGCTTCTCCTCTTCTAACCCATCAGTCCAATATTTAACCATATCAGTGTGGGGATGGGTCTGAGACACACACACACACACACACACACACACACACACGCACACACACACACACACCACATTCATAATCATTAGGCTTATTTCTGTGTGTTGTCGACGCAGGTGGATCCAAATGTCAATTGAGAAATCAGCAGTGCAACTGCAGATTGGATGCTTGAATTCCTCAATGTACAAAGTGCCATACATTAATGAGAGGAGAAGGGTAAAATTGAATCATGCCAAAAAGAATTCTCGTGGTATCAGACATAGAAAGTGGATGGAGGCGGGGAAACAGTCATGCATAAACATTTCTCTCAGTGCTGGAAATCATCCTGAGCACCCTCAGTACAATTGGCTGCTCTTTAAATGTAATATATTCCAATAGAGAGCACACTGTAAGGATGATGGCTCCACGCACGGCTAAAGTGATATTTGTGTTGTGCTCTCCGCTTTGTTTTTCCATAAAGAAAATTAGGGATATAAGGGCAATCTGTTAAGAGGCAAGTGAGCCTGCACGATATAATCTCTACCCTGGGGTGATTCTTTCTTTTCCTCCTCTGTCTGTTGCTGTTTGGGACGCTTCATCTGAGTTTGAAGGAAGCAGATCTAAATCCCAGCACGGCAGAATGAAGCACCCTCATGGCAAGGTGCCACCAGCGATGTTTGCGCTCCTCTAGCTAGTGCCATTAAGCGCTCTTAGCAAAACAAATCTTTTCTTGTACTGCGAACACTCACACACTTCCATTTACGGCCTCCCAGGGCTAACACTCAACACCTGCAGCCCATTTTACCAGTCAGTGTGACTTCTGCACTAAACACTGCCTTGAAACTTTTTAGGATTGACACTAAAGGCTGTGTCTATGATGAGTCCATGAGCATGTGTCTTTAGTATGTAGTGTATGATGCAAACAGTATGATGCATTTTTCCTTAAATTTTTTTTTTTTTTCCACAGATGTAATCTTCATTTAGGGACTATATTTTTTTAAGACCGTAAGAGCTTTTTTTTTCTAAAAGACCTGAGTGCAGAACAAGCAGAGAGCATAAGCTTCATACAAAGACACCTGCAAACAGTTCGCATCTAATTATAAACGCAAGGAATTGCTGTCTGTCTTTTGTCCATCTTCTATCTGTCATTTCATTATCTCAACAACCGCTCATCAAAGCGACTCCACACTTGGCAGGTGTTTTGCTGAGGAACTAAGGAAGGGCAGTGACGAGGTTGAAGTTGCAGTTTTTGACAGCAGTGCCAGCAGGACATATTCAAAGTCCCCACAACTTGAACAGGCACTGCATCAGTCTACCTAAATAACAACAATCTCCATCTGTCTGTCTGTCCTTCCATTATTTCTACAACCATTCATGCAGGGAATTTCTGTCTGTTTATTTTTCTGTCACCTGATCCAAGGCAGCGCAGTGCTGACTGTGAATTTATTTGGATGGCCGGTTAGAGAAAGCAAGAAACTGTATGCTATCTTTAAAATGATTTGTTATTTACTCCATTCATTTGATATAGAGCTGGATATTGTCAGGGACCAAGCAGTTAGGCACCAAACACAGGTTCCGAAAACAATACATGAATTAAGGTAAGTAACTGAATAAATCATTAAAAGAGGTCAAACATGAAAAACTCTACTCAAAATACAACTAACAAAACCCGACCTTGACTCAACAAACTGACCGGAACAAATGAGACACAAGGGAACATATATAGTGGCTGATCAGACCACAAGGAAACGAAAGGGGGGGAAATGACATTTACAAACACGACTTAACAAAAAAAAAAAAAAAATTCCCCCTCCACTGATTTGGCTGGTGGTGTGGTCCACTTGTTGCGCTCAGACATTTAAGTGGGCTCCACCCTCAGCCACCTCTTTTGTCCACACTCTGGAGGAGGGAGGCCTGACGCGTCCAGCACGGTAACTCAAAACAAAGGAAAGGAATGATTAATTCAACTTATTTAAACTTGTGACAAAGCAATGTAAACTAAATGTGCATGCCTCATCTAGAAAACGGTGCAATGTCAACTTATATAAATTAACAGAAAACTTAAATGAAATAAACAGTGTTTGTGATTTATGACTGAAACAAAACTGATAATGATGGGGAAATGATATACTACCTTATAATTCAAAATTCCTGGTGTGGTGTAAATGTGTGAACATTACCAGAATTGTTATTGTCCTTGTGTGGCTGTGGACACAGCCATCACAGTACCCAATCTCAACTTTTTGGGAATTTAAACTTGACAGGTTCAACCCTCACAAACTCATAAGAATTGAGTGATGTAGTATGCTCAGTTCATAATTGGGATAGCAAGAACAATTGCAGTCATTCTTGCCGAGATTACTAGATGAAGCTTTAAAAATGAACATGGCAGATTGGCATGGGGTTTATAAAGAATAGAAATTAATTTTGCAATTGTTACAAAACAAATGAGAATCAGGTTGCATTGGTTCGATGTAAATAGGACCTTAGTAGGGGTTTTGTATATCATTTGAATATTATATACCATATTTTGCTCATAACATCGTTTGAAACCTGCAAGAAAAAGTACCAAGTTTGGTCCTCCATCACGATGTTTGGAGCTGATGCAGGACAGTCTGATGCAGTTGTAATGTTTAATAAATCTTTGCAGGCAGCAGTGATGCGTGGATTATTTACAATGCAGGGAGTGTTTACCCGATAGGCCACAGACTTCTTAACCAGACACCATTTCTCTCAGTGTCCTGTGACATTTCACTTATTGATAATTTATGTGGAAAAAACATTGTGCTCAGATTCGCAGTGCACAGAGTAATCATAATTTATGGGCTTAAAAGGGCAGGCCATCAGGCCACTCGTACAGTACAGGATAAAGAAAAACACACAGCCCAAGACAAACACTAGAATTTCTCTATCAGACAATAAGCACATATTTAAAGTTAGCTTTTATTATATTTTTTACTGATAGCAATACACACATTACTGAATTTACTGGGAATAAATAAAGGCTAACAAATCTCATTTTATTACAAACATGTTACATTTATCTTTAGTTTAATCCACTGAAAGAGTGAACAGGCAGAGTAGTAAAATCTGGTGTGTACAGTTTGAAATAATAGATGGGTTAGATGGGTTTGAAATAGGAGGTGGGAAACAAACAATTCCTGAGCAGTGACACTAAAGGTTAATTTTATGATCCTGTTTAATCCCAACATTTAAAAAACAAACATTTTAAAAGTTGTGTATGTTAAGGATCATGAACCAAGCAGAGAATCCAAAATGCAGGACACCAGACAACCAAGGCGTTTTAATAAAGTAGCTTAGACCTGATCTCTACACTTGACAAAATAGCACACGAGACTGGAACAGGGAACAAGATGAGACGATCTGGCAACAAGACCGAGGAGACACGGACTATATATACACAAGAGGCAAGGGCCAACAGGTGCAGACAATTAGGGCAGGGCAGACAATCACACTGGTGGGAACACACACAAAGGGCGGAAGTTAAGGGAGCTGAAATGAGAGGAGAGTTAGGGATTTCAAAATAAAAGACAAGCCAGAACAGGAAACAGACAGACGAACTGAACTAACTTGACGAGACATGACATTGTACCTGCAGACAAGCATAAATTCTGGCTTTTTCCATATCTATATCACAATACAGGTGCTGGCCAGTAAATTAGAATATCATCAAATAGTTAAATTATTTCAGTAATTGCATTCTAAAAGTGAAACTTGTTTGCTGTATACTTTCCTTCCACACAGACTGATTTCAAGTGTTTATTCATTTTAGTTTTGATTATTATAACAGCTAATGAAAACACCAAATTCAGTATCTCAGAAAATTAGAATATTTTGACAAGGTTCAATATAGAAGACGCCTGGTGCCACACTAATCAGCTGATTAACTCAAAACACCTGCAAAGGCCTTTAAATGGTCTCTCAGTCTTGTTCTGAAGGCTACACAATCATGGGGAAGACTTCTGACTTGACAGTTGTCCAAAAGACGACCATTGACATCTTGCACAAGGAGGGCAAGACACAAAAGGTGATTGCTAAAGAGGCTGGCTGTTCGCAGAGCTCTGTGTCCAAGCACATTAATAGACAGGTGAAGGGACGGAAGAAATGTGGTAGAAAAAAGTGTACAAGCTATAGGGATAACTGCACCCTGGAGAGAACTGTGAAACAAAACCCATTCAAGAATGTGGGGGAGATTGACAAAGAGTGGACTGCAGCTGGAGTCAGCGATTCAAGAACTACCACGAAGAGACGCATGAAAGATATGGGTTTCAGCTGTCGCATTCCTTGTGTCAAGCCACTCTTGAACAAGAGACAGCGTAAGAAGCATCTCGCCTGGGCTAAGTACAAAAAGGACTGGACTGCTGCTGAGTGGTCCAAAGTTATGTTCTCTGATGAGAGTAAATTTTGCATTTCCTTTGGAAATCAAGGTCCCAGAGTCTGGAGGAAGAGCGGAGAAGCACAGAATCCACGTTGCATGAAGTACAGTGTAAAGTTCCCACTGTCAGTGATGGTGTGGGGTGACATGTCATCTGCCGGTGTTGGCCCACTCTGTTTTCTGAGGTCCAAGGTCAATGCAGCTGTCTACCATGAAGTTTTAGAACACTTCATGCTTCCTGCTGCTGACCAACTTTATGGCGATGCAGATTTCACTTTCCAACAGGACTTGGCACCTGTACACAGTGCCAAAGCCACCAGTACCTAGTTTAAGGACCATGGTATCCCTGTCCTTGATTGGCCAGCAAACTCGCCTGACCTTAACCCCAAAGAAAATCTATGGGGTATTGTGAAGAGGAAAATGCAATATGCAAGACCCAACAATGCAGAGGAGCTGAAGGTGACTATCAGAGCAACCTGGGCTCTCATAACACCTGAGCAGTGCCACAGACTGATCGACTCCATGCCACACTGCAATAGACACAGGAGATATTTATTGATTTTGACAGACCAATTAAAAAACTGCCTCTCACTAGATACAGGTGGAAAGGTTAATATTCACAATAAACACAAATGAATGATCCCACGACCAAACTGCTGTTGTCTGCTCTGTCTGGTCATTTTTGGAAGGTCGTTCTCTGGAACAGCTCCTTCTAATGCCCCGCTGTGATCCACAATCCACATCTCTGCGCCTGTCCTCTAGTTTATTCATCCTCTCCAGTGTCTAGTCTCTCCTGAACTAGGACAACATCATCAGACAACAATAATTCTATCTCTGTCACTGTGCTGTTCGGGATAACCACTGTGGTCTGAACTGTAACTGTAAAGTCCTGAAAAAGGTGGGGCATAAAATTACGTTTTTTATAGGTCTCAGGCATGGGTGTACA
>JAOXYL010000055.1:1395879-1430633 GCA_028564955.1 Terapon puta
ATGTGTGTGTGTGTGTGTGTGTGTGTGTGTGTATATATATATGTGTGTGTGTATATATATATATATATATATATAGATATATATTTATATAAAACTCTGGAACATGCTCAAATATTCCCTGACTTAAAGCAGAAAGAATTTCAAGAAAAGAGAAAAACACATTTCAACAAAAACAGCTAAATGTAATTTAGCAGAAGCATTACTTAATTGGCATATGTATTGTACATATACAAGGGTGTGAGCATGTTATAGACTGTGGGGACCTCCAGTTGAGAGCACTTGCCCCAATTTGAAGTTTTTCCCACAGTTCTATGATATCTATATATGGACACATACATTACAGTATAGTTCTGAAGACTGCATTGAGCAATCGAAGTCACAGTCAAATGCATATTCTGGGATACCTCTGAGATGGTGGTAATGTTATCATGATGTTTATCTAGCTACATGATATGTGCATGAAGAATAGCATCCAATGTACAGTACCATCATTTAACTGAAACATTGGCCTTTTTTTTTTGGTGGGTTAGACCCTTTATTGTTTTTGTAGATAGGACAGTGAGAGAGAGACAGGAAAGATGGGAGAGAGAGAGGGGGAAGACACACAGCAAAGGGACCCCGGCCGAAATTTGAACCAGGGTCCGCTGCACTGAGACTCAAGCCTCATACATGCGTGCACATGCTCTACAACTCTGCCACCTGCACCACAATAAAGTGTCTTTTTCCTTGTCCACTAAGAGAGCAGGACCTATTTAGATAGAGTTACTTACTGAAAGGTGTATGACACACACAGATGGACAAACTATGGTTCATTTAAAAAAAATTCTCTAACTCCTGTGCCTACAGTGGCAATATATTGCGTAGCATATATTGGTGAATGAGGGAACATTCTACTATTGGGATATATATCCTTAAAAACAAGACAGAAAGATCCCATCTGTTTTAATAAAGTTATAAAAGTAAAATTTCTTTTTGATTCTCATATTGACTTTTTATGGCTTTATAAATCAAATAAATCATAAATGGGGAATTTTATTTGGACAAAGTTGGCCAAATACCGCATAGATTTACATTAAGTATTGATTTTCAGTTTTTCATTAGAAATGATATTGATGATTTTGTTTAAATATTCAGTGGTTTCTGTACTGTATCAGTAAAAGCAGATATCCAAATTCAAGTATGATTTATTTTGCATATTTAAAGAGAGACTCACAAGGACACCTCATTGCCATTTGGCCCAATGCTGTGATACTGGGATTAGAAAGTGATATGAGGGGCGCTGATAGTGGTTCATGCAGTTAAAGGCTCAGTTTAATGTGTCACTTGTGTTACTACTTTTGAGGCTTGATTTGAAGTCAAAGTACAGGGAATGTGATAGAAACATAAATGACACTGGTGGTGGTTTGTTCATCAGCGTCACACTAGAGAAGAATGTGCCAGCACTTAGATTTATTGTATACATAGACATCAACAACCTCAAAAATTTCCCAATGGACCATCAGCCTTGAAAATGTTGGCCAATGGTAAGGACAGTGTTGTAATAATAATGTAATAATGTCCTTATGGATATCAGAGTAATGAATTTTCGGCACAAGATCGTCCCTTAAAGACAGAAGTCACAGTCCTAATGAGTCTATAATAAATGTCCAGTAACAAAAAAAAACAAAGTCTCAGTTTATAACCCTTTTATGACACATAACAAACATCCAGTATTAATCAAACTATCACAAGCTGCCTAGGTAAAAAATGGCATTCGTGGAGTAAATAATGACTCATGCACACAATAACAGTAGCAATTCCTAGGCAGCTTAAGTGCTACCTGGCCCATGTCCAAGTTAAACTACATTAACAGAATCCCAAAAATCACACAAAATCAGATGCAGATGGATGCGATATGTCATAACTATGTCTGAGCTCTCTTACAAGTCTTCTTGCCCCCTCTTGTTATAATGAGCTCAGGCCAAACAACTGCAAGGACATATGCAAATGACTGTAGCTAACAGGAGATAAGTCTTTGGCACCACCGCTGGCACTGACAGATGCTACAGACAGACACACACACCACAGAACATTTTGTCTCATAAAGGCGAAGCTGTAGGCATCACGGGCTAAGATTTGGTGGCTTTTCACCGGCTAACGAGATTCTGACATCTTGGCAGCGCAGTGATCAGGGTGAAACAGAGCAGTATGAACTGTCACAGTTCAAATTGCGCCATGTTGAAATGGGAAGCAGACAGGCTGGCAGGCAGACATTTCCAAAAACCACAGACCTGGTGTTAATGGTACATTTAAACCTAATTTCGGGCTGCCACATTATCCAAAGGAACATTATTTCTTCTGAGTAGATGTCTGGATGAAAGCGTAATAACGTAATGGTTAGTTGAAAATAAAGAAGGGATCAGTATGTTTAATTTAAACATAAAACCCACATATTACAGATGAGCCTCAGATGGAATGCATAATTTCTTTTATTAATATAGTATTTTAGTCACTCTCCAGCATCTATTTATACTATGTTACAGTATGTACATTTCGCTCCCCTGTATTACTCTTGTGCCTTTTCATATTTCTCAGTCTTTCTCTCTATTTCTGTTACTCGGAATGAATTTATTTTGGCCTCACTTCCCTTATCAACATTATACCATTATGGTGTGACAAAATGCCTCAAATGCATAGTACCACACTTATTTGCATCTCATTTTACTTCCATTCAGTAAATTGTGATGATTCAACATTTTCTTTTCATAATTGAATTTCATTGAGCGAAAAGGTGCACTGACGCAGTGTGACTGTTTGGCCTGTGTGTGTGGTAATGTGGGCGGGTGGGTGCTTGGGTCCAGCTATTTTTAAGCACATCCATTTTTTTTCAGGCTCCCTTGTCTTTTTGTAACAAAATAAACAATTTGAAAAAGTGATTTTTTTTTCTATGTGCACAACTGATCTGCTCATTAAGATAACAATCTACATCAACTGCAGCTTTGATCTGTCAAACCCAGCCAAATTGTCCTTAGTTGGTGCCAAAGGAAGCAATCTTAGTAATGATTAGCTGCTTTAATATGCCACTAATATTACTCAGAGACAGTTTTTTACTTTGAGGTGTCGATGCAAATGTTACAAGATGTGGACTGTGATTGCCTGTGCGTGGGTGAGTGGGGGTCTGCATGCATCATAGTGAAGTAACATGCTGATATATTTTTTAGCTTTAGCTGTAGGATGATCTAGATTACACTCTAAGAAACTTGAGTGGACAGCTTGGCTTGTTTCAGATCTTGTCCATGCTTTAGGTTACAGGGCAAAACCATGGATCATTGTCAGATTGTATCAGCCAGTCCTATATGAAGCTCAGTGTGAACAGCACATATCCAAAAGTCATTTCCTTGACAATGTAACACCATGCCGCGAAAGTGACAGACAGAACACGCTCTCTAAGAATCTCTTGCCTGTGCCTGGGGAATGAAAATGTGCTAAACACAGTGAAAACCAATCTCGTTTTTCATAATCATTCCTGGGATTTTCTTCGGTCTCCAAATGCAGGAGTGACATTAAGCCATATAGCAGCAGGATAGGCCCGTAGTTAGATTTGCACCCTATCAGACCATAGCCATTCCGGGAGTCCACTCAGCCTTTCCCATCAGCTACAACCCCTCCACACACACAACCACATACGCAACCCAGCCTCCGCCTGAAAGCCTAAATTAACTAATAACTGACAGCAGAACATTTAAATTCACACAAATAAACCCACATACACTTGCTGACACACACACACACATAACCTGGAAGTTACGTAAAGTTCAATTTGCCCAAACAGTGACTGAAATACAATGCAAAGACTCAAACGCAAGAGGCTTAGCTGAAGCTGAACTGTAATGGGTTTGACTTCCTCAAATTAAAAGGGAAAGATGGGTGATAGAGCGCAGTACAACCAAGATTCCTCTCAAAAGTCAATGCTGAAACTCAACTTGAATCTGGCACTGACAGGGGTATTGATGAAGAGATATCAATGGACGTCTGAGTTGAGGATGAATGACCATGATGTGGCTGTGTGTCTGGCAAGTGTTTTGACATTCTTCAGCGTGATTTGTAACATTAACACCTTTTTCTGTGGCACAAAATAAGTACATTTGTAGTCACGTACAAAGGCTTACAGCAGACTCTTATTTTTATTTGATGATGTCCACTGGAACGTACGTGCAGGTGGTGTAAATGAACACAATTCAAGGTATGTGTGCATCAGTCTTTTCATCCCGTCTCCCATGGTGAGTCAATTAAATATATTAAGATGTTTTCACATCTCTGATGGGTGTGAAAGATCTTACATAACCTTTATTCTGCTCGGCCTCTCTGTCGCCTGCTTCTGGAGCTCAGCATCTTTAACAGTTTAAACAAATATCTAGGTCAATGCGACAAACAATTTTTAATATAGTAATAATACATCTGATATAGACTGCATATTTTATAATCGACTGTTCAGGCAGCTACAGTTATTTTTTTTTCACATTTTGTGTTTGGACATATTTTCTGTTTCGCACACATTTTTCAGAGAGCCTAGCCAAACTACACTGAGAATTGGTTCTTCATTTAAGAATCCAAGATGATCTCATGCTGCCGCATGTTGGAGGCTGTTCTATTTCTTCGTTCAGGCCACTGCACCTTCTCTTTTCATTTTTTTTCCTTCTGTTATTTTTGCAGCTTTTTTGCCAGTTCTGCTGTTTTGATCCACCTTTTTGACTTTCTTTTTGCTCTGTGTGAATCAAGAGCTCATTATATATGGCTTGTGGCTTGTGATGACTTGAAAGGAGCAACAGGCAATTCCACTCTGTTTAGTTGTTTCTCTGGAAAGTAACTGGCAGCAATATGCTTTCTGTGCTGGCAGGGATAATTCCTGCTGCTACCAAAGCGAGAGCGTGGTGTGTTTGCATCTTGGACATAACACTAAGGAAGTGTGGGCCTGCATTTCTGGTACATTTACTGGAGCACTGATGGTCACTGTCAAAGTCTTAGAAATAACCATGGATGTGTGGCACAAGCACAAACCACATAAAGCCTTTCTTAATCCTACTGTGATGTAATCTGTGGTGCCTGCCAGGGAGTTTTCGGCCCTTTACCCTGGCAACCATCCCTGGTTTAGGACTTCTAATGATGATCAGGGCTCTTGGCATTACTGCCCCCAAAACATCTCCTCCTATATTGACATAAAATTTCTGCCCCGCCAGAGTGGTTATAGAGGGCTGACTGTCCTTCCAAGAAAATCAGTATTTATCGTTTGTTTAAACGCCTGGTGGCCAGTAAGTTTTGTGCCTGAACTTAACCAAATGTGATCATCAGAACAAGCGGTTCAGAAAACTGTTAAATGGAGCCTCAGGTCATTTTGAAAAGTAGCAACCAGTCACAGATTTTGTGGTGACACTGAAAAAATTGTTGGATAATGTAATGGCCATGATGAACAGCAGTTTTAGTAGATTACCAGAATTAATTATAAATCATGATAAAATAAATGTCTGAACTTCCCCATATAGAAAAATTAATAATAATAATTATTATTATTGTTATTATAACTAGTTGATGTAGTTTATGCGCTACCATTGCATTGGTGGCTTCCTTATTTCTCTTTTGGTCATTATTGTGGCAAAATTAAAGATATTTATAAATGTCACCCCTTGCATTGCATCACAGCAATCATTTATGTTTATTAAGCACAAGTTGTCACATACATAGTTTTTACTTTTAGTATAAAGTATGAGGGAAATGATGGGGAGTGGTGTGATGCCAGCAGTGCAAGGGGAAACTTAAATGATAACAGGATAATTTCTATTATAGCAAAAGGGGTACAATCATGTTACTATGGGGAGGCAGTGTGAATGTGTAAATGCTAATGATTATAATGATGACTGATTACGGTTATGAACAACAATAATTATCCCATGATCAATATTATTATAGTTAACTCTCAATCAACACACAAGATAATTCCATAGCCCAAGACAGAAGTGATGGATGAATGTTATGTCTGATTACACGTTCACTTTAGTCACAAGATTTCCAACGCTCAAAACATTTAAACCTCACTAACAGACATGTCTGATACAAAGAGTTGGAAAAAAAGAGACTCCACTGTTATGCAGATTCTTAACTTTGATTTTTTTTTCAAAGTCACTAACTGCATCTATGGTGACATAAAATTAATCTGTTGAAAATATGCAGTAAATCCACTTAATAAAGAAGTAAATTACAATATATTAAACCTTGCAGAGCTGTTTCACAATCCCCACCTGAACTGAACACAAGCCTTTGGGCTGAATTGTATGTTATAACAGGGAGTTGCAGTATTACAAGCCTAATGCGCGCCTTTTGTGTATGTGTTTTCTTCTAGTTGCTTTTTCTGGGGGTTGTTCCATCTATCACCTCTGCCTTCCTCTGTAGTTTGTCAATCAGGTTAGCCATCACCACTTTGTTGTTCTGGATCTGGAAGTCCCACAGGTCTTTAGCTCGCTCGTTCTCAACCACTTTGGGAGTTTTCTTCCATTCTGACCAGGGGGACTGCCAGCCCATACTCAGTGCAGATGTTCCCATACACTGTGGCAGCCACTTGGTCAGCCCATACACACTGTTCCTGCCTACATCTTACACCCTGCTTTCATGTTCTGGACTGTCTCAGGAGCATCTTCATACAGCCTGCACCTGGAGTCTGGGGGTGTGATGCATGGACCTTCACCTCTATTGATCTTGTACTAAGTGCCTGCTCTTGTGCTGCCACGATTGGTACTTCTGAGCTGTCTTTTAACCTAGCCTTTTCCAGCTTGATACCAGTCACTTCCTCCATCTATCAGTGTATGGGCTTGTCCCGCCATGAAGGTAGTTCCTCATCTTCTGCATCATCAGGTTTCTGCTGCCTGAGGTATCCACTTAGCAGCTCATCTTCCGGGGCCGTCATCCCGATGTATTCTTGGATCTTGGTTGTTTTGTCCTGGATAGTGAATCTGACGCTTACCAGCCCACGGCCTCGCTCGCACCGCTTAGTGTTCATCCTCTAGGTGTCGTCTCTTTCCAAACCTTAAAGTCAAAGCTGTATTTCTACCGATGTTGCAGGGGTTGTAATAAATGAGGCCATTAATTGCAAATATGATGAATGCTGCTTCTTGGACGGGTGACTTCCAGAAAAATTGCTTTCTCTGATAGAACTATTAAATAACACAACCAGGTCTCTTCGACATTAAAAAGGACAGATTCGAGTCTGTAACTGGCTCTATCACCTCATTGCCTGTGGCATCCTGATAAAAATCACTTAAGTCATTGATTAAAATGTAAGCAGGTTAATGCTAGAGGTGACTTCTCCCGCTTAGCATAATTTGCTTATTACACAGGCAAATAAACAAACCATTGATCACAGTGGTCCCTGACAGAAAGTAGATTAGATGGAAGGAACCAGGATCAGGTACACGTGTCTTACAGCAGCATGCTTGAAATGGTGGCACTATAGTGACACATTAATCATAGACATACGCTATGCTGCTATTGACTATTTTGTGTATAGTTACTATAGTAATAAATGAATGTAACCAAAGAAATCCAAATTATAATCGATTCAGATTTACCTGACTGATCATCTTCAGTAATCTTCCAAAAACTAGATTTTGCATTGAAATATATTACAAAACTCTTAAAAATGCTTTCATCTAGGTCCCATCTATATTTAAATCAATCTCTGTTTTTTAGCATTACTGTCCAGGGATCACCACCACCTTTCCCACTTAACTTGGACAGTCACATTCCTCCTAACCACTATGACGACTGTGGCAATAAGACTGTCTCACAGACTCTGCAGAACATATATATTGGACAGGTGTCGAGGAGGCTTGCAATAAGAGAACAGGCAGAGGCAAGGGTCAGACCAAGTCTGCTGAACTGCAGATGTCAGGCTCATCTTTCTTTGACATGGACGGCCTGTGTGCCTCCTTTCAATTGTACGCGTCAGACTGCAGCCAACGCTGTAGCAGCAGGACACGACTCCAGCTTGGATTTTCAGTGCTGAACTTGTACCTCAATTCTACTGCTTGAAAAGATCTCATAGAACTGAAATGAGTGCTAATGTATGTCAGTGTTACCCTGGCAATATCTACATTTGTACCACACTACCAGTATTTGCAATAGTCATGGAGAATATATCCAGCATAAGGAAGTATTGGACAATATGAGAGCAATGAGAGCAATACATCTGTTATTGTAACCATAAGTTATATTTAATGTATTGATAAATAACTATATCTAAAAGGGGAAGCGGAATTTCTGTTTTCAAACCTTGATGAAGAGATCAAAAGTATGATATAAACAATGCAGAGTGCAAAACAAATAGTAACGCATCATATGACATTTTACTCCGAGCACATGTCTTGTGCCTGTCAATATAACACGCAAACAGAAACATAACATATGAAGACAAATGTTGGGTGGGCAGAGGAGTCACACCAAGACATCTGCTTATATTTGATCAATCGTCCAGGTAATTTATCATGTCTTGGATGGCAAACCGCACATGAATGGTCACTAAATAGAAATTTGCGGTAGTCATGTCATGATGCTTAAACACTGACAGGCACTTACGGTTGCAGCAGAGACACCGTTTACAATCCACAGCTGACTTGTGGTTCAACTGTTATTTATGAACATTACAGCAGAGATGCCAGAAAAGGCAAAGCAGAGTGACATATTATGAGAAAGCTTGGATAGTTTAGCTTTTTACACACAAAACTGCCAGTCAAACACACATCTACGACTCATTCTTACTTGTTGTGAAGCATTTGCTACACACATAGCGATGAAGCAGGGTCCCTCTCTTAGCCTGAGGCATTCCTCACATCTGATTGTTTGAAACCAGAGCACTCTGCTTTCGTTGTTTTGGGGTTTGGAAGTGTGAAGAGATCTGTTTTTCTTCATATTGAAGGTGTGTCCTGGGACAGAACAACTTTTAGGCATTTTGTTGATGTAGTTAAAAACTGGTATCTCATTTGAATTTTCTTCATATGAAGCTATCCTAACTAAGCACCCTGGGTCCCAATACAGGATGCAGTGTGACATTAATGTACAGTATGTCGAGGAAATACCTTCTATTGTTCAAGCACTTTTGTTTTTTCCCTTTATTACTAATATCATTCATTCATTATCTACACCTGCTTTATCCTGACACACGGGGTCACAGGGTGTGCAGGGGCCTATCTCAGCTGTCACTGGGCGAGAGGCAGGGTACACCCTTGAGTGAACGCCAGTCAGTCACAGGGCAGACAAACCACTCACACTCACATTCACACCTAGGGGCAATTTAGAGTTGTCAGTTAACCTAACCTGCATGTCTTTGTGGGAGGAAGCTGTACCCAGAGAGAGCCCACGCAGGCACATGGAGAACATGCAAGACCACGCAGAAGAGCCCCGGTCAGCCTGGGATTGAACTCAATACCCCGTCGTTCTGAGGTGACAGTGTTAACCACAACACCACTGTGCTGCCTTACTACTAATAATTTGAAGCCGATCACTCTCATCTGTGCTTGTGATATTTCAAATTTACTGTAAGATTAGTTTTTTCATGATTAAGAGTATAAACTCCAATGAAGAGCCCTTGACCTAAAGTGTCTTTAACTATGATGCGATTCTGTTTCTGTGTATGCTCTCGGCTTAGACACATAGTTTAAGCCAAAAGATTTGAGACCCATGACTCGTGGAGAACTTGAGAGTTTGCTTTTGTATCTCTATATATTGTGGTTTCGTCTTACACTGTTGTCAAAATGGACGCCCCTGGTGAAGCTCATTGACGCACCTCACTGTTTGTTCAGAGAAACAGAGTAAATGTTCCTTTTAGTTTTGAAATTGGAGGCTCAGACCTTAGCCCTTATCAATGTCCACTCCATATTTTACTATGGCGCCTCAGTGCTTGGTGCTTTCATTTAAATCTGAGAAACTCTTTCAGAGCAGAGAAGTGGACCAGACTGAGAAAAAAAGCAATGTAAAAGCACTCCTCTTTCACATGTGCAACTTCCATTAACAAATAAGCAGTAGTTTCTGTGTGCATGTTCATACAGTGCTGAACAAGAATCTTTGCAGTTTGCCATTCGCTACTGTGATAACACTGGAGCACATACTGGATACATTTTGGATAAAGAACCAACCAACAAAGACGCAACAATTAGTTCAAATATCTGTTTAAATATTCATTTCTCCTCTATTGTGAATTCATTCACCCACACTACTAAATACTGAAATCATGAGAAAAGAATACTTTAATTTAGTCTAAACCCTAACGCATGTCTTTTAATGACATCTATTGAATTCCTATCACCTAAACGTTGACCGTGCCTCAGTACAAGACGTCCCTGAAATTGCAAAGCAGTGTGTCAAATCACAGCATTATCTGTCCATTCCATATTAGTCTTATCCCTGCTGCAGTTGGTGCCTTGTCTCAGAAGTCGCTGTGCAATCGTGAAACAAATAAAGTTCTGATGAATAAAAAAACCTTTGGAGTCCTCCAAAGAGGACTTTTATACCCCCACACCCCCTCCCACTCTTTGCCATTGCAGAGAACAAACCTAAATTGAGTGTGTGACTATAAACAATACTGTCTGTCTATCTGAAAACACCCACATGTGAGTTGAAATGTCTGGCATCATTATAATGCAAACAGGCATAAACAATTACTGGAGAATAGCACTGTATGGACAGAATGTGTTTTAAATGTATATTATTTCATTATTGATTCAAGGAATAGGTAACCATGTTTTGCCACATTAAAACTATCCAAAACTAAAAGGTATACTTATGCTTATGTTGTGCCGTGGACTCATTTAGATGAACAATGAACGCCTCACAATTGCTCCTTGAAATTCATTCAGTTCAAACACTTTATATTAAACCACACCCCAATTTGTGGATGTCACTGCTAGTTATTTTTCATTGATAATGACTTGGTTAGTAATTGCTATATTAATAGCTATTCTTGAGTGATTGTAATCCACTATTATTGTTTTAAAGGTTATTTCATTGTTATCAGTTATCAATGAATGCTATAACATCCAACTATTTATTTCCTTTGATTCATGGCAAAACTAAAGAAGACACATCAAAACATACAAGGATATCTGGCAGGTATAGAGAAAAAAGCAGAGAAACTGTATTTCTGTATCTACATTAATAGGAAAAAAATAAAATAGTCACATGACCTGGACAGTCACCAACCCACTGGCGTTGTGGGCCACAATCCAACATCTTAGATGAAAGACATAAATGCAGATGTTGTTCTTCACCTATCTTTGCTCTGGGCAAGGGCATGGCTAAGGCAATGGTGTGACATCGCCATTTGTGGCTCACCTCAACATGGTGACTAGCTAGCCAGCGGTCATATGTTTTTCCCCAGGCTAGACTCAACTAGGGTGTTTGGCGGGGTTAGGGTTAGGGTTAGAAAGTTCATTCAGGTCTGATTCACTTCCAAGAAAGAGGGGAAAAAACTCTCATGCATGCTTTGTATCTAAATGCAAAAGCTATGCTTTTTTGTATACATTTTTCTATGACTATTTTTTCAGTATTTAGAAGTATTTTATATTTGAGAACAATGTTGCAGAAATTACCACACATCAATAGTTCACTACAGAAAAGGTATGCACTTGGTTTAGATTGTGTCTGTTTCAGACACAGCACAGTGACAGAGTTGGTTGTTGTCCAGATGCTTACATGCATATGACGAGTTCATGTGTCACATTGAATGTTGAGATGTCTGTCAAATAGCACACCACAGATCAGCACTGCCCAATAAAATTCTTCAATGTCTGTTTACAAATATTACAAAAAAAAAAAAACATTTTTAGTAACACACTGGCACATCAGACACTGAATATTAGAATATTTCTTTGTGGATAGAGAATAGAGTGAAAAACAGCTGTCTGGATGGTGGAGATTAAGATGGCATCTGGATACATGACTGAAATCACAGGGAGTATCATCAGACAGCCGTCTTCTTTTTCTGTTTGGAGAGAATTTGGTCCCTCTCCTCAGCCCTTTAATTTTATGTGCAGAGAAACACACTGATTAACAATATCACAGTTTGGAACTGTTGGGTGCTTCTTTTTTATCGAAACACATCTATTTTTATGTGATGGTGATTACTAATAAAGGGTGTAAGAGCTTGAAGACAAACCTTTTTACTCATATTGCTCATTCAGGCTTGCAGCCAGGCTCAGACAGCTAATGATACATAATTGTAAATGCTTGGGCCTTTTTTTTATCATCTCAGCATTTCTTCCACAACTGTTGCTCGGCATGTATCTGGGCTACAGATTTATCCACTGAAAAAACAGTAAATGCTAAATGTCTATAAATGATTAGCCCTTTTCTCTATATCTATTCTGTCTACTGCAAATATGTAGATTATGTGTCACAATGGAGATAAAATCACCCCCTACAATAACAAGTAAAGCTTTCAGTGCTGAGAAAAACAAACAGAAGTAACCTTGATTGCAATTTTCTCATCCAGCTCTTGTCTATACAATGTCTCACTCTGACACATACACACACTCCCTCCTTTCCTCTGCACAATCGCATGCGAGCACCTTGACATTTTGCTTTCTAGTTAGCAATAACAGATGTTTCTCTGATAGTTTGTCATTTTCCATGGCAACTGCTAAAATCTGGGTGCTGACTGGGGTTGGAGCATTCAGAACTATTTCTACAGAGCTGCATATGACGACAATCTGTCTAACCTGCCAGCTGTCTGAAACGTCACTGCAGACGATCACGACGATAGGACCAAGTACACAAGTGTCTCTGATCTAAAAGTTTTTTTATCAGTCATGTATTGATATTCTTAGGTCCAATCTACTCCCATACGCCAGTGCGGAGCAAGTACTGTGATGGAGCCGCGGCAGAGGTTTTTGAAAGTGAAAAGAGAGTTTCTTATCAGTTTGACAACATAAGTCAGGTAATAATATCCCAAGAGGCATGTATGTCACAATATAACAGTGTTAAGAAGATGTCCCGGGTTTTTATTCCTTCAACACTTGTATTTTCTTATTATACTGCCCTGACAACTGACTGGATTAGAGGTTGTCCACTTCACTGCTTTTACTTAATAACAACCCTCAACCTCAATTGTAGCTCCTCAACTATTGGAAAAGCTATATTGATCCTCGAAAGAGAACTGCTACCACAAAAAGGCATTCTATCACTGGAACTAATAGTGTGCAGGCATGTGAAGATATCATTGACCCTGCGCCCACAAACAGTGTGGGTCACGCAGAGCTTTTATGCTGTATTTTCTTGACGCAGTCAAAGATACACAAAAGTCATCCATCTGCTCAAATTGTAACAAGCCAACTGTGCTACTGTGTTTATCTGTACTTCAATATGACTGAACTGGCTTCTTCCAGGTTTTAGCATTTAAAAAATATAAAAATATATACTTTATGGAAAGACAATTCCAATTTAGTCACCTTTTCTTTTTAACTTTACCATAAAAGTAAAGTAACTATAAGATTAGATGAGACTGGATGAATAGAGTTTTTAGTCTATCAATGGGAAGCTCATATATATGTATATATATATATATATATATATATATATATATATATATATATATATTATATATGTGTGTGTGTGTGTGTGTATAGATATATGTGTGTATATATATATATGCACGAATTAAGATTAAGCATTCTGTGAAAGAAGGCTCTTGAGACATTAATAATGAATAAAACAAGAAACAGAATATGAAGTAGAGAGTGACAAAGAGCTGCAGAAAGTTACAGATATGTTTGATATCAGAGAATTAAGAATAGAAGAAAATAGAAGAAAATGAATTGGTAACACTGGGGAAGCTCCTCTTGGGTTCCAGCACATTGTTTTGGTTTGATTTAAGCTAAGAGAACACAGTCTTTACACAGTGACTCCATTAAGAAGTAAAGCCATTCATAGATAAGAGCTAAATTTAAGAGAGAATACCATACAATATGCTGAGCAGCTGTAATATGCAGCAGTTTGAACCATTGAACCATTCAAAATGTTAATGCATATGTACAAAACTTCCCTAGTGAAATCTTACAAAAGCAAGCTTTCTTTTTTAATTCCTGTGCACCTCATGGCATACATGGGTAAAATAAAATATAATAAAATAACATTAGCTGAGAAAAATAAGGTCTAATGCCAAAGGTGAGACTCTACATACAGTAGTTAATGAAGTAAGTGTCCTTGGAAGATTTTATTTTCCCCTCTCACAAATGCATGTTTGCACTGCTGTATAATAAAATGAAAGCATTTTCGGTGATGTTGAGCTGCAAATTAATTGGATCTGCCGTGAATAAGTATTGCTATACTGAAACAATTTCTCTTGTTTATAAAGTTTTTTTTAATCTCCCAATTGAACATATCAGTCTCATGCATTCTCATTATGGATCACTTGCAGCAAGTGATGATATGCCATTGCATTTCCAGAGTCTCCGTGCTTGCCAGGACAGGTACAGCTCAGTGGCACTCAGGGGACTGATGATAGGAGTGATGGCATTGCCACTGAAAGAAGAATCCCAGAGGTATTTTCAGGGGAATGTGCTGTGGACAGCAGAATGGCCTCCATTGCCCGAGGGATATAAAAAAAGAAGAGAACAGGGAGATACATTTCAGAACTAGCCAATGATGGTGTTTGCAGTTAAGGAGCTTTCCAAGGAAGAACTGAAAGTCAACAGTCAGTCAACAGTGTGGATATTTTAGAAATTAAATGCAGCAACGTTATGTCATGATTTTATTTGAATGTCTACTTGAGGTCATGGGCAGCTTTCATAGCTGACACTCCTTTTTGTTTTGTTTTTCCATAAATGAAAATGGTGAGTACTGGATGGCAGTGTTGTTTCGGGGGAGACAAAAATCTAGTAGCTGAGAAAACCCGTCAAAATAAAGCAGACAGACCTCACTGCAGCTGTAAAATTCTGATAGCTGTAAGATACAGAAAACGACACTGACTATCTAAAGACTACAAAAGGTTCTCTGAGATTTAGTTTGTTGTCTTCATTGGACAGTCAGCTAGAAAGATGGGTAAGAGGTTAGGACAGATGATTCATCAAACTCTTCATTATATATGTGACATAAACACAGAACAGTAGCATTCATTTCAGGCAAAGACCATTTCACTTACAGTGCACATGATAATATCTATTCTGCTGTGCCCACCATTAAAACACATATGGCATTTTTTATTTAGATCTTCAAACATATGAGTTCATCTTCCTGACTGATTTTGCTTAACCCTAAAATAAAGCCGAAAAACACGATGAACTGGAACAAAACTGAAAACATGGAATTGTTATTAAGGAAATCTTAATACAAACCAGCAATGTAATTATGAGCAAAGGTAGCGAAAGATATTGTACAAGTACAAACACATGCCAAACTTAAAATCACAGCAACCCTGAAAGCCTCGGCGCACACTGAAAGCTGAAATAATGAAGCCTACAGTGGTGTAGTCTGATGGAGCAGGTTGCAACTGGATACTGTATTCACATCGTATCGGGGAGTGGAAACCTTTTCACCCACACAACATAACAGTAGGTCACACTTGCATGTGAAATCTATGCAAATGCACCGCTCACTCAGAATATATAATTAATGGAGAGCAATTAAAATGTGACTATGAAATGATACATGTGAGGTACTGCATGTTAATTTGGCGCTCTAGGAGGATAAAAGCTCTGAGATCAACATTTCTTTTTAAATGTCCTGTTTGAATACAACAAGTACTGCAACTATTCTGGAGGAATTATTGGTTTACATAAATTAAAAGAGGTTGTTGCTCAGTTCTGCATCTCATCCACATTAAGAATGTGTTTGTGAATGCACAAAATATCCCACTAAAATGCAGGGAAGTAATACTGAAGTCAAAAAATGAGGAGCTAAAACATTTCTAGTACATGTAAAAAAAAACACATTAACACATCTGGTCTGGCAAGTGTGGAGGCAAGTGTTAATTTTCTACATCTTTTAATGTTTAAATCCAGAGAAAAATTGAACAGAGGACTTTAGCACTTATCTCACATTTGTAACACTCACTGTTAGGTGTGCTGGAACCAATAATGATGCCATGCTCTCTGTCTTTATCTTTCTTTTTGCTGCACTGCTTTAATTTCATCAGGTAACAGAGAAGCATCAATAACTTTAGTCCTGGGATTTGTTTTTTTCAATTCCCTTGATTGCAAGCAGCAATTAAGTTGACTTCCAAATGTGTTTCATAAGGGAAATTAGCACTAAATTAATGACTTTAGCAAAAAATTATGTTGATCTCAAGATGTTAGCTAGTGACTACACTATATTGTAATGTGTCCCCAAGTATGAACTGAAAACTTTTGCCCTTTTGCTCCACTGTGTACCTTTTAATAATGTAGCTATGTCAATAAAAATCTTGAGGAAGGATGGTCTTCATGAAAATTGTGTGACCAGTGCAGAGGCCCTGTGGAGACACAGCCGGATTTAACCTAGTGGGAGGAGGCAGACCTAATTTCTGTAGCTTTTGGTTATTAAATAAAGGATGAGCAACTGCGCTTTTCAGACTCATCACCTTGGGAAGTACCACATCAGAGATGTGGACTGTTGATATATGCAGACCCTCTTAGAGATTGTGCCTTAGATGAGAAGAGCAGATTAATGAGAAGGCAGCACCGTTGGATGTCTAATGTTTGTCCACTATAACAAGCTTTCTGACCTTCAAGAATAGAACTGTACACGAGGGCCAAGATGGAGTGCCTTTCCTTACGTTTTTCTCCTTCCTCTATCCAACCTGCATAAAATAACCCCACAGATCGAACTTCATGCAGTATTTTGGCCTGAATTTTACCTGAGGATATCCTGTTTCCCATTAAATCTCTATTGATTCTTTACCCACACCCTCATCAAACCACTTTGCAGCATATACAGTACACTTAGACATACACTCATACACTCATATACAGACACACACACACATGCCTGTATCAACGGGAGACTTTTAGAAGCAGAATGTAAATTAGCAAATCCCTAAGGTAATTAAAAACCAAGCCCCTAACTTATTGCATGAAGCCTTCCTGACTAACAAACACCTGTGCTGTATCAATTAGGAAGGCTTTATTTGTATTTAATAATAATGGAGTGCAACTCTGTTTAGTTCATTTAAAGACCATATATTCCGTTTCCAGCTGTGCAAGCACTGTGGTGAGTCTGTTGACATTAATTGTGGCATTCATTTGACCTTCAAATTTTAGGTTCGCTGTGAATGGCTCACTTGCATATGGAAAGAGAGCTTAACTTGTGATGTTACACATACCACAAGTAGGAGTAATGAGAGGTTCACAACCTAATCTTAAAGTAATAGTGTTATTGGTTAAAGAACATATTCATGTTTCCTGTACACTGCTGTTGTAGATTTCCGTACTTATGTTGAAGCAAGAAGGGGTGTCATGTTCTATATTCTTCATCCCACAGTTCGCAGTCTGGATTCTGTGTTACTTCTGTTGCAACATCAAGCCTGCTTATAGTTCTTCAAGTGTTTTATGTTTGGCATACAAGGTACTAATCTGTGAGTGCTTGTGAGCCCACATTATACAGTCAACTTGAGTCGTGTGCTATTAATATGTATTATTGTTATGATAAAGCATTCTGACAATTATTCCTGAGCATGTATCTGCCCCTGGCATGACAGTGCACAATAATCTACTAAAAATATTCTCGTTATTGAAAATTGGAGGTGATCCAAATTGCACTCAACTTTTGACAAAATGGCTATTTTGTGTAAGATGGGAAAAGCCTCTCACTCCACAAATTCAATCTTAGCCATCATCAGAGGAGCAGCCCCAGGTTTTATCCCCTCAGGACATCACAAATGATCATAATCTTGGCTCTCTTTCTCGCCCTCTTTCTCTAGCATTGGGACAGAGACGGACACAAACCTGTGCTCACAAGATATGAGTGGTAGGTTTATTCTCCTCAGTGGAATTTCTTGTGTTGAATGCTTTTAGTCAAAAATCTGATTTTTATTATCAGTGGTAGTAACACTAGTAATAGTCATAGAAGGTGTATAACACACATTCTATCTGGATCTATTCATCTGTACACATTTTGGACTGTTTTTTTTAAGCTGACAGTATAAAATTTTCCCTTGATATTGTTTTGATATTCTAGACGAGAGTAAATTCACTTTTTGTTTGCCTCAGTGCACACCATGATGAAAATGCTTCCTACTCCACCTGCTCATTAATCAGGAAGGCAGTGCAGATGGCGTTCTTTGACAGAGAAGAAAACATGGAGAGCTATCAACTTTTTACTGCTAATTAATCCTTCGATTCTTTGAATGGAACTGCAAACCACACAAATTAGCCTAAATGTGGCGGAGAAAGGAGTCACATATCTAATGCACATGGTGCCCCCCCTTTTGATTTTTAAAAATGCATTTTGCTTGAGAATGCATCCTTTCTCTTTTCTTTGTTTTCTTTATGGTGATGTTCTGCTCTCCTTCTGCATGTCCAGTGCAATGACCTAAAATCGGGTGGCAGAAGAGCAGTTGAGCTTTTGAGGTTTAAAAAGCCCAAACACAACATGACATTGAAATAACGACCTTACTTGTGCAAAAGAATATATATAACTCCCCTGACAAACAAACAGCATAGTAAAGCAGGGGCTCACAACTGACATGCAGTTTGAGACCTCTTGTACTACAACGGGTTGTCCAGTGGCAGATGCCTGGGGAGGACAAGAACATCCGAAAAAGAATCTGAGCAAAACTGTGAAAAACCACTGTTACCAAATCATTCACTGGCTGGTAATTGCTGGCCATCCATATCCCACCAGCACACACTGAAATACCACCTCCTGACATGGCTCTTGGTCCTACATGGACAAAGGCACAGCCATTCTCTCAGCTTGACCCTGTAAACTCTGTAAAAGCTCTGCACACTGCACTAAACACAAAAGTTTTTTTTTTTTTTTTTTTTTTTTTGGAAGAGAGACTGCCTCTTCACCAATCTCCTCCTTACAGGTATGGTGAAGAGGCTCATCTGGTTTCATTAATCATCAACCACACTCTCTATATAAATGCCAGATAATTCGTTCCATCTCATCTGTTGTCTCCTGTGAATGTTCATTTGTTAAGGTTTCTCCTGTGAAGTCTCATCAGTGTCGTTGCCTGCCACATGTTTTCCTGTGTTTAGCGTCTCTCTCCAAAGCCCCATTCAGCCGCCACTCCACACCACTACTTTCCAGCTTATTACTAGCAATTGACTGCCTCACCATGCCGGCATTCTTGCTTCAAAATTCATTAAAGACTCTCTAAACATTTCTTCTTAGTCTTAGTTGGGCCAGTCATGCCACTTGCCATAATGGAGAAACCCATATGGGCTAAGGTGCTTCGGACTGAGCACCTCTGAGAAGGCCCAAGAGCTGGCCCTCTTGCCCTCCAGAATAACTTTTCCTTGGCCACCTGAACCACCATGTGAAGATTCAATATTGGGGTTGATGCTCGAGATTAGTTCCATCCTCTTAGTGATCTCCTGTGTTTCCACAGTCTTGTCAAGCAACTCGTTCATTCACTGAGTTATCAGGTGTAAAATGGTCCACATTCATTATCATTATATTATTGTTCAAGATTTAATTACTGTGTTTGTATCATTATTATTATTATTGCTTTCAACTCAGTCTTTTTTTTTATGTCAAGCGCTCATTAGTCGTGTGTAGTTTGTAGTTTCGCATTTTATTTTTAAAGACCTCGATTGCATTGTTTGTGTTAATAACGTATTACAGCCAAAGACTTCGGGAGAGAGTTCAATCACTGTACAACAAGTTTTGTGCTATTATTAATTATTGTGTCATATTATATGTACTTTATTTCATTATTGCAGTGTAAAATGTCTGTACGTACAGGAAAATCAACATTAGGCAAGAGTCACGTGCGGTTTACAATTTACAGCTAAGAAGACAGACAGGTAAAAAGGCCTCCTGAGGGCGAGGTTAGAGAGTGGGAGTTGCAGCAGCTCCGAGGGGAACTCCAGGCCAACGGTTACAAGGAGTGGATGATGAGACACAGACAAGACCAGGGCGAACACTAACTCAGAGGCAGCCACCAAGACCATCCCAGTGGGGCGTCCTTATTTAACCAGGCCTGTTGGAAAATACAGTGATAGTCTTGAGGTATAGGAAGCACCACAGACCATTCCACAGCTTAAGAGATCTGCCACTGCACCCTGAAGACAACGGTGAAATAACACAACAAAACTGTCCCGAACAACAGAAAATGGTTAACATTGGCTGTCTCTGAGCACCAGACCAGAGAGTCAAAGTCATAAATTAGATTATGGACGATGAGAAAGATCACCTTTGGTCAGAGACTGTGACATCCCACCATATGCAACCACACAAAAACTGCTCTGATAAAGATCAATAGATTCCTTAAAAAATTAAATATCTATGTAGGATGCACAACACCAGTCCAGCTAATGAGTGAACTATGTTATATCGATGTCAAGAAGTTTATTAGGGGCTTTGTGTGGAGAACAAAGGACAAGGCTGAATGTTATGCTGAATACCTTTGAAATAAATATATTTAAATAGAAGAGGGGATAAAAGTTTTAAGATATGATACTACTGTTGAATTTAACTTTGTGGTACAAAATAAATGGCACTAAATATCTATTTGCGCACTGTCCAGTCTATGAATATACCTGACCATCTATTTTAAATACACAACCACCTTATTCAATGTAGTCTCATTAGAAATAACCAGACTAGAGGACAAAATAAGCAGCTTTGTCTCACAGGTGTGCTAAGGTACTGACCACTTTTTTCGTAGGACAAACACAGAGTGGGGACAAGTTAAAGGAAAGACCTGAATTCTTGACCCGTACAGGGAGGGGATGTGGTGTCTGTGTGCTGTGGAGGGCATTTTTACTGGCATGGTTCAGTCCACTTGTACCCTCACGGTCCCTGCAAATCAATACAAAGTTGTTTCAGGTTATCATCTTTATCCCATGATGAAACATTTATGTCCTGATGGGAGTGGTCTATTGCAGGATGACAATGTCCTCATCCGCAGGGTGCAGGAGGTCAATGAAAAGTTGAGTATAAGAAGGGTGTGAATCATACGCTATGGCCCTCGCAGTCACCAGATCTCAACCCAATTATACACCCCTGTCAGATCTGGGACCAATCTGTTAAGCAGCACTCTTCACCACCATCATAAAAACACCAGACAAGGAAATATCTGAATGAATGAAGAATTATGTTCAATCCCTCCAGTAGAGTTGCAGAGACATTCCAGAGATGCTAAGAAGTATTGAAGCTGCTGTACAGTTTGAATTCCGTCTGAATTCCACAGAGTACGGCCCTGCAGGAGGCTTATACAACAACCAATGGGGGTGCAGTAGTCAGTTTACTTTGACACATTTTGGTCATGAATTGGCTCCATAAACATGTCACCACAGGTCCACATGCGCGTAAGTGCTTCACACAAGTGAGTAGAGCTAAAACAGTACCAACCCCTTCATAGATTTTCCCTCATGAATCCCTTCAGAATCACCAGAGTCCTTCCAGTTAGTCCCTCATCTGCAGCATTAGTTTGAATATTCAGTAATATTATTGACAGACATCACTGGATCAGTGGGGATGAACACTAATCAGGTTAGAGAAAAGCACTGCCATACTTAAACTCACTGTTTCATCGTAAACCAGGAAACTAAACATGGTATGATTTATTCAAATTTGACATGAGAGTGGAATGATATATAAGAAACAATTTTTTCTGTCAGCAACAACTGCAAGGCCATAAAAAATGTTTCATTGGAAAAGGGTATTTCTTTTCTCTTCTATCTTTGTCAATCTCCGTAGATCACAAGATCCATGACTCTCTGTTCTGGTCGTGAATACTGAAGTCTGGCTCCCAAATGGAAGTTATGATGATTGAATAAGAATTTAAATCTTTGATTGAAAACATTTCTCATTCAGTAGCCACAAGGACTTCCGCTGCCAGCATGTGAAATTAATGACTTTGGCAAATCTAAATCTGTTATTTGATCTGGCTTTTCCCAGCAGATGATGCTGCTCCATGCCTGTGCTTTCAAATACACCACTGCAGGCGGGGCCGGTAGAAAGGTCCGGGCACACAATCTGGTGCGTGAGCCTGGATGTTAATTCCAAAGCACAGCTGAGCAAATACTGTTACCTTTTTAGGCCAGAAGAAAAAAATAATAATTGGTATAGCAATCATACATAAAGTGAATATCAAATAAATATGGAGAGCAAATTACCTGTGTGAGTGTGAATTAACTGGTGTCTATGCTTAGTCTTAGTCATAGTGATCTCCTGTTTCAAACACATTGAGGCTTGTGTATAGGTCCATATTAAAATCATATTTGGTATGAACTGATTTTAAATGAATTTATAGCTTTTCATCACTCTCAGTCTGTGGCATTCATAATACTTCATACCCAGAAATACTTCAATGGAGAGCAATGCATTGAGGCACAGATCATGTTAACATAATTTTCTACTATTTGAAAGACATATAAAAGCTTCAGTGGGGCATTTACTGACATCACAGAGCAAAAAGTAATGAATGTATTTGAAGCTTGTGTAAACCACAGACCTTATTTCAGCTGTCGAGCGAACAACCCTTTAAGAAAAATGACTGACTTTGATATGAGAGAACTGGAGATTCATTACAAAAATCCTAGCTGTAAATTGTCAAAATAGAATGAAATATTTATCACAAAACCTGTATATTCAGTAGCATTAAGTAAAACACAGTTACTACCTGGCTTTTTTTAACTCAATTCACTAGGGGGCCTGTTGGAGTCCATTTGAAATGTTATGTCAGTGCTCAGTGTTCCATGGAAACTCAGAAAGCTGTTAGCCAAACACTTTCACAATCCCTCTGTCCAGCAGTGTCCAGTTGGTGTGGTGGAGAAACAAGTTCTGAGGCTTTATATGCATGCTGTGTAGCCGGCAGGCTCCTCTGCATGTAGCAGCAAGTCCAGAGCACCTCTGTTTCAGCACTGTGCCAAGCAGCATCCACAGCACACTATCCAGAAACCAAGAAATACTAATAGAACTCTCCACGACTTCTTCTTGAATGTTCATATGGATGCAGTTTACATATAGCGATCATACTCACCCAAGAGCTGGAGAGGGTGAGCAACAGTCCACAGCGTGATTATGTCATTTGCGCCACTTACATTAGCCTAAATTAACAACAGAAACCATTTTACATTTTACCATTTGCTAGAGCTACAAGACAATTCACACACTATTACTATTGTAACAAACAAACCGTATCTTAATGCGCTATTAATAAACTTGTTTCGTGCTTCATTTCACACATTTCTCTTCTTGCCTACATCTCTTATTCGCATTTGACCTGCCAAGGCACAACTCTAGTAAGAGTGTAAATTTCAGTCCTCATCTCTGATTGGCTAATATGCATGACTGAATACTGGCTATCCATTATATAATGGGGAAATAGATCACAGCAGCTTTAGGGATATTTCATTTTTTTTAAATAACTACAAATACTGACCTTATACATGCAAATTTATTCACAAGACATTACAGAGACAGTCCACATTTAGAAATAAACATTCATAACTGAAATTTATGTTAAATGGGAGATTAAAAATAAATAAATAACAGGTTACGCGGCCACAAAAGGAGAGGCCTCAAGGACAATAGGCTAACTGAACTTGTTCAGTACATGCACACCTTGTTAACTTCCCCACCTCTGATAAAGAGCAGTAGACAGCTGCTTCCCTAAACTTTTCTTTGGGAAGCATCTGGCATCCGGCTCTAATGCAGTAGTTGAGACAGTCCCAAATGGGGCTAACACAGTAAAAGCCCTCGCCCCAGATATGCTCAGATACACACTGACCTGTATTACTGCAGCGCAAGACATCATCTATTTAGCACCTTGCAGGCTAAAGCAAACAGGGCTACTCTCAGGTGTGTGATGATGTGCTCTGTTTGGCATTGGCATTAGCAGTATATATTTCATTACATCAAAGTATTATTTGCCGTACGTACTTGCACCACTCATACGTAAGGAGTAGAAGTAGGGATTCTCCAAGGGAACCAGGTAAGCATCAATTCTGACATAAAACTGCTTGTGCTTCAAAAATTAGCCTTTGTTCTGACTTAACAAATGGAAATAATTTGGCTTCAAATGAAACGTTAAATATGTTTTAGATAAATGTCTGTATGAATGTTGTTTTATAAGAATTAGGTTAAATATTGGTCAACAAATCTCGTATTAGAAACAGCAGTATTAAAAACAGCCAAGAGTGACTGATGGACATACTAAACTGATTTACAGATTATATCTCATTTTCAATTGTAATGTGTTTATCTTGCTACATGGTACTGAGTTAATAAACAAATGGAATTGATGCACAATCAAAGTACAATTAATAACCTGTTGAGCTAGGTAAACAAGAATTAATCTACAATCTGTCGACTGCAACAGAATTGAAACAGAGACAAACACGCAAAACAAAATTAGTATGTTAGTGCTCGGTCTACTTGGTCTTACATTTACTTGATAATGTCATCAATCACAAGTCAAGTTGTCTTGCTTACCAATAACAAAACACCTTTGACTGTTTATCTTGAATTGAAACTGGTTCAAATGAACTACCTGTGAAATTCTTCTTAATCAGAGTGGATCAGTCAGTGTATTAATTTTGTCTGAAACCAAAAGTAGTTCTCACTACAAGATGCTGAGCCCTGAAAAAATCAACTACTGCACTACAAACCCCATCGCAAAAGCCCAAGAGCTAAAAAATAGTTCTAAAAAATGTTATTGTTAAGACAGAGGCTATATGTCTTTGAGGCCTTCACTTTTCCAAATGGGACCATATTCTCTCATACAGAGATCCTTTCACCTCAGTAGCGGGCTGCAAGAGATATTTCAAGCGAGATAATAATGCACTCATTCAGTCAAGAAAAATCCGTTTACATGTGCATGCTCAAATGAAAACATGCGCGCTGACAATTGTTGCAGCTTTCTGCGAGCCATGGACTCATTTTCAAACAAATTGACTTCCGTTATAGTGGAACAACCATGATGAGCAATAGAGCTAAAGGGATCGGTGGTGGTCTTTGAGCTGATGCGCACAGATAAGTGTGAAACAAGTATGCATCCTGCAGTGATGTGCGGTGAGGTTCATGGCTGGTGAGGCACTGACGTCATCACGATCAGATTTTCTAACATATGAACCCTACAGAGTAGCTTATTCGCCATTTGATTGGCAGTATTTAGTGAATTTTTAAAAACTTAATCTTTTAATTGTGCTTTTTGTGTGATACGGTTAATATGCAAACAATGCTGATATATAATTTACATACTAACCATACCACACAAAAGGATAATTAATAAAAAAAAGATAAAACGTCATCATGGCCTAAACTTTACTACTCTGAAGCTAACCCTTTGGTCTTCCTTTATTTATCACCTCCTGCTTCGATTTAAAATCCAGTGTAGAAAACTGTTTGAGTTTAGAAATATAATCCTCCATGTTGAAGTAAGCCCCGCCGAAAGGAGTAAATAACGAATGGCTGCATTTGAAATCACTTATCATTGTCACTTATTCTGCAGCTGCCAGCTGAGCCAAGAAGTCGCACGAAGACTCCCTGGGATCACTACCGCCCCCTACCATGAGGCAGGAGAACTGCGTGCCTCACCCAGTGCCTTTTAGCTGCTCAGCACAAGAAATGCGTTACACACATAACGTTTTTGGAAAAAAGATAATCAGCTAAACTATGGAAATTTAGTTCATATAGCAAAAGTCTTTGAACATTTTAATAGCGACATACAGAGAGACAGCAATACGGCATAACTGCATAGGGTACCAGGTCAGCCAAGTCATTGCACAATCCCCGGTGAGGCTCAGCCCGCTGCTGCCTCACCGCATGTCTCTTCTCTTCGCAGTTTTTGAATCGTAAATGCGATAATTCAGTGATTTTGATAAAAAAAATTATCTGGGTGAAGTTAAATTAAAAACAAATGTATAGTACAAATCACTAGTTAAATATAACCATTTAATTTATTTTTCATTTTACCTTTTTTTTTCTTTCCATGGCGTCATGTTATTTAAGAGGTACCGTTAGAAATATGTGTGCCTCCAAACTAGCTGCTGCTCGCTCATTTTGCTGTGGTGTAGTGGGTAGCTAGAGGGTTCTGGGACAGGCCCTTCTGTGTGGAGTTTGCGTGTTCTCCCTATGCCTGCGTGGGTGAACTTTCATTAGCGGGCCTTCACTCCCAGACACAATCTCCATGCCATCTCCTTTCCCTGGAAAGAGAAACTGAAGGAAAAAAATGGAAGAATTACATAGCTGTGCATGACATCCCTGTGATCAGTCTGAGAGCTGGTATTGGGCAGATGGTGCAACAGCAGATACTGAGAGGCAGGAGAAGAAAGCGCAGAAGAGAGTCAAAAGAAAGAACAAAGGGCCAGGGGACACTGGAAAAAGGTATTAATATGTAACATGAGAAGGATGAAGAATGAATAAGAAAAGGGGCAAAGAGAAAATATTACAGAGAGAATGGTCAATAATGGAGCCAGCATCTGATGAGTTCTTCATCCTCTGGCTGCTGTGTGCTGTTTGTTTTCTGCACCCTGTCTCCATTGAATAATGATCATCCACTTACTCTCTTACATTAAAAACACTGATTTACAATGATCAGATATGGCACTCTGTAAATCAGGATTCAAATGCTCTGAAACATAAGTGAGCTGGTGACTTCTTGTCTACACTTTTGAGTCTGGAGCAAATATCAGTTTTAGTGTAAAAACAAAGATATGAAAAGCAAAACTTGCAAGATTGATTAAGACCTTGTTAAACGAGTGATGAATTATTATTGTCCATTCAGTATTGGAGGGAGAAAAAGTTGTTTTAATTTAAGTTAGGTCGACATGCTTCCCTTTGTTGCATTACTTAGCCCTCTAGCAGAGCTGTCGTGATTATACTTAAGCACTTCACAACACAGCCTCCTTATGAAACAATTAGTGAATATGACGCTATAAAACCCAGTCCACTAATGAGAGGAAAGAGAAATATCCAGTGAAAACCTACTTTAGAAACAAACATGAAAAGGATCCAGTTGTACATTGCACTTATACTGTGGCAAATGAATCTTTTGTTATCTTCCACATTTTTCTTCTGTTTTAAACAGGAAATGAGGGTATTCCCTGAATGATTCCTCCAGTTTTGAATAGAGGATGAATGAAAGACAAATTGGCTGAGCTGCTAAAAGTCCTGAGCTCATTGTGACAGTTGTCTATTGTATATTTATTCAGACCCAAGTGGCTTGTTTGCATGAACATATCAACAGTAATTACGTTAGGTCGTTGATACATTTAAACAACACATGAATGTTAAGCAGTTTATTTAAAGTGACTATGAAAAAGGGTATGTGCTGTGTTAATTTCATTGCATGCTTAATAGAAAAAAAGAGCTTGGTAATCACTTTAAATGATGTGCACAGCAGCTATGTTGGAATTCACAGAATCCCAGCAACAGGTCGCTTCACAAACACAAATCCAGTGTTAAGTGATACCGTATTTGTAACTGTTACTGGACAATCAGTAACCACATATTTTACTGCAGATCAGACAGACGGGTGACTTGTTGGCGTCACTAAATAAATGCGTCTGTCCCGTCTCACACCCACACTACAAAATCAAGGCCTTGTTATGCCATTTGTTGGTGTAATATCTTGGAAAACTCTCAATCAATAATTAGATGGAGACCAAACATGGCGGCTGGCAGTTTTATTGAGGCAATTACTCACATACACTCACAGTGAAAACATCTGTGCCCTGATTGGCTACCTTACCCAGGGCTGCAGTAGCAATTATCCCAACACTCCACAGTTGGGCTGTTGTATTGAATGTATTTGATGCACATAAACAAAGCTAGAGCCATCTCACACATGCATTTGTGAACTTCTGGCCTTTTACTACTTGTTGTGTTGAATATGGCCATGCTCCTGTGCAGTACTGCTTCTATAGGCTATTCAGGCTGTTACTGCTCCCCTCGCAGAATCATGTCATGTATGGATTCAGTGTTTTTCTCCTGCTTTCACTGCTGTACATCATGTTTAATCTGCCTTCATTCTCAGGAACCTCAATGATGTGCATCTTTTTGGTGTAATTTCCTAATTAAATAACATATTAAAAATCAGTTTATTTTGTTTTATTTAGGTGATTGTTTTGTTTTTAGATCCTTGACTGATCTCTGTGGAATCCCTGGGAGTGAAATATGTGTGTGTATATGCATATATATGTATATGTATATATACATATATATATGTATATATGTACATATATGGAGACACACAAGTGAATACATCCTGGGTGAACACAACTATGCACACAAACCACACACTGTCAGTGGAACACAAATGTTCTAGCGTTATTTAAAGAAGTCCAATTAAACGTAATGCTCAACATAATCTCTCTCTCCACTTTCATTAACTTGCGTTTCTATAGAAAGGTAGGCGAGATGAGCGCTGACAGGGCCCTCCCACGCCTCTGACAGCTCTGGACAGTCTCTGCTCCTGCACAGTGCAACAGCAGCCTCTAGTGACCGCGCAGAGCCACTCAGCCTTTAATTAGGCTGGAGCTGGGCTGGAGTCAGAGGTCAAATGTAACGCTGTGTCAAAGGATAATTACACTCCAGTCAAACTGGATTCTTTAGGCCTTTCAAGTGCCAGTGAGGAACAATCTACAAATAACTAACAAATAAGTCGTTTAGTAAATAAATAAGTAGTCAGATTTATGGTGCTGATGAAGCTGCACAAGGTAGAGCCCTGCACTGACACTGCCTAGGTTAGGGAGTACTAACAGATACTAACACAGCTAGGTGAGGGTGACTTTTACTCAGAGCGAGGTCCACGGTGCCTTCAAAGTGGCTGATGAACAGAATTCTCTGAAGCTGTGGATCTTTATCTGACAGGAGTGAATGAGGACTAAAAGAATTTTCTATTTCACTTTTTTATGTTTATTCAATCAGAGACAATTGAGGCTTAACAGCAGAGGGCTTTACCTTTCTCTGTTTTTTACAAACAGCTTCCAGAGATGTTTGTCACAAAAAAGAATAATTCTGGGGAATAAACACATACATCTCTTCCTCTTTCCTAATTTATTTGATATATTCATCATTTCACAGTTTTATCTTGCAAGTCTCTAGGAGGGATATGAATATCCATGATGGAAGTCACTGCTAAATCTACATTATTGTGACTGTAATTTTGACTAACTTGTTGTCAGTTTATGGTATGGCATGCTTATGGTCAAATCAATGATGCCCGAAATCATCATTGTGATTTTAACTATTTTACAGCAAACATTTTCTAGCAAGGCTGCAAATTTGAGCATAAAAATGTTTTTTTTAGCTATTGAACAGCTCAACTTGTCACTGGAAACACTTTAACTGTGAGACTGCACATAAAGAAAGGTAACGTCTGATATTCTTCTGCATTACCATAAAATATAATATCTCCAGTTTACAACAGCACTATGTATCACAGCTGTGATTTTGTTGCGTTTTAATGACAACAGAATTAGAAATTAATTGTGAATCAAAAGAGAAATCAAGTCAAGAAAATGAAATGAAAGAGCTTTACAGGTTATGAAGGAGAAATGTGTGATGTATAGAACTGAAATGTACAGAGCGGAGAAAACCTCTGTCCAAACCCCCCCTGTTTGTCTTCTATAACAGGAGACTGACAAAAAATAGAATAAAATGTTATGTACTGTACGTCACAACACACATGTCATTGCTTGAAATGCCTGAAAATATAAACACCAGCACTAAACAGCATTTTTCACACAGCGATGGCAGTCATGTTTTCTTATGTGTTCCACTTCCTGTTTCAGTCCTGCAGGTGTGCAGACCCAACACAAGGCTTGTCAGGGCTCCTTAACAGCACAGCTTCATTTTCCAGTCGAGCTTTCATGTACATATCAAAGCTTCTCATAAAAAATGAATGATCCTCTCTCACAAAGACACACCTGAAAAGGTAGCCCTCGCCGAATCTGAAGTGTGAAAGACAGCAATAAGCCAGCGACACAGCTCAGCGGGAAAATGATATTAATGAAGGCCTGAGAGAGCCCTGTGTGAGCGCGGCGCTGACCCTGTGTCAGTCCGCTCTGATTGACCCCTCTGGAAGTTGGGCCGGTCCTGTCAGCTCCCAGCATCCTCAGCCACACAGGCCTGAGGAGGAGGCTGCTCGTCCTGCCATCCAAATGAACCCTGTGCTCTTCTCCTTCCACCATTCACTCCGCTCCACATCTGCTTCATGACCACTTGTATTTATAGCTGGGGCCTGTATTTTTATGGCTTGCGATGACCTGTCCTCAGTAATCTATGCGACATGAGAATATGGCAGCAAAGGCTGGCGGACGAAAAAAATCAGTAGTGAGACGATTAAAGAGATTTTAATGAGCCAACAGGTCACACACAGATTCACACCGCCATGTTAGTCAGCTCGCATGTCAAACTGCACACGATGAGTCCACTAAAGTCTCGGTTAAAGCAAATATAGTGAGACTATTGAGTGATATTAGACTGAATGATGATTGTCAGTAAATCTACCGTGTTTTCAGAGACACATCATCAACTCCCACCATCCATCTGTGCTGCTCTGAAGCTTTCAAAATGCAGCAGAAAACTTGCAGGTTGCATTAAATGACATCGGCATGCAAAAATGGCATAACTATTTCAAAAGGAGATGTTACTGCAGACAGTGTTTGCCATGTTCACCATCTTAGTGCCAAAAGCATCAAACATAAGGAAAGGCTGAGGCTGATGGAATGACATGAGATTTTCTGCCATAAGAATCGGTCCATTTTGGCCTACTGGTGGCACCAAAGGAGAGGATAAAGTTCTCACAATTCTCCCTGAGTGGGGTTTAAATGTTTGCACCAAACACCATAGACATCCACACAACAGTTGGTAAGATTTATTTTGTTTAGCTAAAATGGTGCTTAGTACGCATGTGCTGTCGACTGTATATGTATGTATATATGTCTGTGGCACTCACAGCGTCAGCCTCTCACAGTGTGGTCTTCATATCATGCAGGATTTCTGATTGGCTCGCTGATTCAGGTAGCAGCAACAGTCAGTTGTCGATTGACGAGCAAAGATTTTCCCTCTTGACTGACTAATCCCGAGCAGCACAGATCCCACAGTGTAAGTGAGTTTAATGCTGCAGTAGATTTCAGATAGTCGGTGACAGAGAGACTATTTTCCTTTTGCACAGCCTTAATCTGCCACGTTTGTGGTTCACCCCCAGTGCCACTCATCGTTGTGTTCAAAATGTGTATTGTTGATGGATTAGACAGATATATGGAGCTGACATTAGTTTCTTGTTGCATATTAAAGGGTGGCTTGTCACACTGATGCACAGTGTGACTGAAGCTCTTTCCTGACAACAGTGACATAAACAGTCTGGACAACCTGATGCAGGATTCATTTAAATCTTCAATAAAGCCGATTAATTCTTCATAACATCACTGCGTCCCAGCGTTTCACTGAGTAGGTGATTCTGGAGGCCGCCCTGCATTATGGAGACGTTTAGATTTTTTTGTGCTGTAAAGAACTTCTTATTGTAATCTTAACATTTGCATTATTTTAGCATGAAGGTAAACACATTTATAGATGAAAGGCATTAACACTGGACTCCATGCATACCATACATCTGAAAAATATGCCCTCTGATTTCCTAACCTCATATAGGTGAGACACAAATCTCTGATGAGTACAGGCAGTGTCTCTGCTTTAATTGAGAGGCTGTGCATTTTCATCACGAATCAACTATTCTGGCTTAATGACAGCAGCGTTGTGTGTTTCTCTGCCTTTATTTTTGAGCGTGTGGTGCAGCATGTTAATGAGCTAATGCAGTCCCACTGTTGCTGCAATTAGGAGTGTGTACAGTGGCTAATGTGGGAAGTGGTGGCTAGCATTAAGTACTGAGAGACGTCTGTGTGTGTTGCTCTCTGTACAAGGCGGGGGGGGGGGGGCGGTGACGTCTCAAAGATCTGTAGTTCAGACTCTTAACCAAAAAAAAACCTGTCCCAGAATGAATTTCAGAGGAGGTAGGAAATGTCATTGTCATTATTACCCCCAGCACCCCACCCCCACCCTTTTCTCCATACCCACTCCCCCACATTCTCATATTTGCTGCTGTAGCATGCCAGTCTATCACAGCAAATGGCTGTTTTTATTTCAATTTCACAAAATTGGATTTTAATGAATTCTGCAATGAATAACCAAGCAAGAAATTATTTTCCAATATCCTCCCATGATATTCCACCATCCTTCTGTATTAGTGGAATTAATACTTGGAGTGTGCTGTAGATGCTGCATCAGGTGATGCCGGATTTGATTAGGAGTTTAAAGTTTTCAGCAAATCAGGTGTGGGGACACAATCATGTTTTCTTTTTATTTTTTAATCTGGGAAAAAAAAATCCCTCAAGCAGCAGTGGGGAATACTAAATTGCTAGAATTTGATTAGCATACCGGGCAAGTACCTTTGCCATTTCCTCACATGTCTTCAAGCACTTTGGAGGATGCACGCAGCTCGTCTGTCTTTGATGGTGAAGGGAACATCTAACATTTGCACTGTGTAAGGATGAACTGAAAGGGGGATCCAATTGTTGCCGGTCCCCTCTAGACCCCTTTCCAAAGGTGTTGCTCCCAGATTGTGCAGTAGTCTGGAGTGACAAGATAAAAGCCAAGCAGTCTGCATACGAACAGCAAACAAAGTGCATAATGCACACAGATATGTTACCCAGTGTACCTTGTTAGCTTGCAGAGTCTTCTGTATAAAATATAAAGAACAATATACACCAGTGTGTGTGTGTGACATTTATACTGAAGATGACGTAAGCAAAACTGTGCTCTAATTCTGAAACAAGTCATTTTAAAAGTCCCCAAATCACAATAGAACATAATGTTGATACACTGAATTTGTTGGTGCACAATGACCATTTTCAAAATACAAACATGGATTTAAGTAAGAAAACACTGAGTCCACCGGGCTTTGCATACTTCAATACAATAAAAGTGCATTTGTCAGAACAATTAGATAATAGGTATTTCATCAACATATTGTTAATGAAATACAGATTGTTAAAGAAGTAAAAGTCTCGTTATAGTCTGGTAGTATTTTGATGAGATGACAGACCAAGTGATATCCAGAATAATTCACACAAGTCCAGTATGATGGTCAGGATGGTTGCTTGTTGTCTGCTGATGGACAAAAAGGTACTGTGAGACTGTAACATCTCCATCCTTTCTTAAAGGATGCCTCTGTGTTTCCGAGGAGATTAGAAAGGAGACATCAAATGTCTTTTCCTTGGCGTTTAAAGAAGGCCTGCGGCTCATATGGCTCAATCTCAAACACTTATTGATCAATTCACTCATTCACACTACCCAGGAACCTTCCGAACAAAAAACACAGTCATTTCAAATGGGAGGGAAATATATTTTTGTATCGACACTCATCTGTACTTCAGCTTTTTGCTCTGATGGAAAAAAGTGCACTCAGGGTGGTGAAGAATCAGTGGCGTTATGCTACAGTGTGTTCCTGTTGCTCTGTTCACCGCCATTATTGCGGTGCCATCACAGCGTCTATGTGCCACGCTGGCAGACAAAAACATGCTCTTCAAGGTCCTACGAGCATATGGAGATCAGCAATTAAAGCGTGAAGGGAGAGACAACGGCGGAGGAAGGGAGCATTGTTGTGTTTAACCTTGGAGCCTGCACAATCTGACGACATGTTTCAATGGCAGCTGCAGCTCCATCACTTCCTTCACAACCAGCTCGAAATGTCTGCTCAGAGCTGCTCAGCTCTAACCTTCAATCCCATTTTCACGGTCTTCATGGTCCGCTTTTATTTTACAATATACATTTGTGATGTTCTATTGTGTGTAGATGTGTATAGTTTGTCCTGCATGTGTTGTTTGACTCGTTCTTTTGCGTATAGATTTAACTGTTGTTCGCTTTCTCTCTGTGTTGTTTGTCATCCTTTTATTAGTTTCGACCTGCCCGTCACTGTCTGGTATTGCGACATTTATTTTTAACCAGTAGACTTAAATAGTGGCGAAATGCAATCATAGAAACTGCTTTGTTTCTTTCATCGCTGCACAAATGAACTGATCTAAAAAAAAAAAAAAAAAAGTAGTTTAGAAGAACATTTTGTCTCTCAAAAGTTAAAGTCGAGCTCGTGTCTGATGTGGTGTTCACCACCTCAGCCATCTTCACGTGAAGGGTGCAGCAGTATGCACTATTTGTCATAACGTCAGATTACGGATTTTCATTTCTGGGGGGCTGTGACGATCAGAATGTTGTATTCACCATTTTTACAGCAGCTTCTCTTCCAGTGAATGTGTATGAGGGTGTAGTGTATGTAGAAGATGCAACACTCCCTGAGCCACAGTGACTTAACAGCCCCGCTCTATTCACGGGAGCTTGGTTGGCACTAACAAACCTGAATTTGTCTTTTTCACCAGAATATGTGAGACAGGTCATCACAGGGGTGGAAACAATTTTTCATGAACATACGGCGAATTTGGACTTGGTTCATTGTTTCCACCCTACTAATAGATGGTGATGTACTTTATTATACACGGTGTATTTGGTGTAGATTTGCAGTGTAATTTTGTCTTGCAGAGCAAACTACAAAAACAACAGATATCCACAAACACACGCACACACACACACAC
>JAOXYL010000055.1:1502623-1515269 GCA_028564955.1 Terapon puta
CTTTTAACATGAACAATGGCCTGACTTTAAGGTTGGGAATCTTGGTCAGTCAGTGGGTCCACCGCTTTCCGAATTTCTGAAAAGCCCAAATGAACTAACAAGTTATTGTTAACGTCATGTTAAAAATTATTTTAAAGCCCAAATTGGGCTTTCGCTTAAAATCCAGCAACAAAGCTGTAAATATAAGAATAAAGAATTCCCTGTTAAGAACCTGTTACCTTTGGGCTGCTCTTCTTCTGACCGATCTCCATTTTTTCACACCCGCTGAATATCGTACATACCAACATGTTTTATATTTCTGCTCACTTACACCTCAGCATCTTCATGCCCTCCCTCCAGCCCCCAGTTCCCTAGGAAACAAAATCGTTGAGGAGGTCATCCATCCGTGCAACCCCAACCCCTGCCCCAGCAACCACTTGTGTCAGGTGAACAGGAAGGGTTGTCTGGACGAGCACCTCTGTCAGCCGTACCTGTGTGTGCCAGGTACGACCACTCCTTCTACAGTTTAGCACCTTATTGTGCTCACTCTAGAGTCTAAAACCTTCAGCATGGTAGTGACTCTGAGTGTGTGTGTCTTCAGGGTGTAAACTCGGCGAGGCTTCGGAGTTCCTGGTGCAGCAGGACGCTCGCATCCAGGTTCCGACTCACGCGGGTCCGGCCGGGTGCTACGAGGTCTGCAGCTGTGGCCCCAGCGGGCGTCTGGAGAACTGCGTGGAAATGCCTTGTGTGGACACCAACAAAGCGTGCATTGTAGGAGGACAGAGGAAGAGTAAGGCCCCGCACGTCTCTCTTTGCATGTTCACAGTCTCTCCACAGCTCCCTAAGAGACAGGAGGTTCTTACAACAATATAAAATCAGCAGTAGATGTCTCAGCACCACCACAGGTGATGTGTTTCTGAATGACCCTCATGAATAAGTCATTAGAACCAATTCTTCCTGTAGAGAGGAGAACTTAGTTTGGGCAGGTATGATTTATCTACAGCATCTCAGGGCAGTGGGGCGCTGTTCTCCTCAAAATGTCATTTTTTATTTTTATTTTGTTTGGGGTGGATAGATGTTTCTACAAATAAGTTCACTTCATTATTCATTTGACCTTAATAGCATGTGCACTTCCTTCCTGCTGTCGTATGTACCGGTTCTTTTGCAAGGTTAATCTAGTTATGATGTAACTCTTTACTAAATAGGAAAGAAACACACACAAGCTAGTTCCAACCTGGAGATTATTTCTTTAAGATTATTTACACCAAGCCCTGCCATCTGCTGTGATGCTCTGCAACAAGACAGTGACATATATCAGCATCCAGCATGCAGCATTGGGATACACCAGAAGATAATCCCTTAGATCCCCCCACACGCCGTCCTCAGAGCTGTCCATCAGATGCCCTCAGACTTTTCCACCAGACTTCCTCTTCTCACTTCCTTCATGTGGTCTCACTTCCCTCATCAGCCTTCTGCTCCTTCACCCGATCACTTCTTCTAGTCGACACGTTTCTTCTGCAGCTGTACCTGGACCCTGTTTACTCGTCTATCTTAAATCCATAATCAGAACAGCTTTCACTCAACCAGTCCATCTGATTGATTAAACACTTTCTCTCTTAACATCTCATTCTCACTTTCACCCGGTGCTTCATCTCCTCCCCTCTCCCTTCACCAGCTTCACCAACGACCAAAGTTCTTCCCCCGCTAAGTTTCACGGCTCTTTCAGTGTTGTCCTCTCATGTTTGTTTTTCTCCTGCACTCCTAACGAGGAGCGAGCCGCCTGGTTTTATTGAACGCAGCTGCCTGGTTTGACACATGCTGTTCTGTTTTGTGCAGCTCCATTCAGAAACCTGAATCACTTTCCTTTGCAAAATCCACTGGAGCCTCTCTTCTATTCAGTGTGATTATCATTATTATTATTATTATTATTTCACAGAGTGTTTCATATTTCAATGATATAATTAAAATGGTTTGTTAGTTTGCAGTAAGTGAGATAATTCACACTCTAAAGGAGAAGCCCACAGCTGTCAGTTACAAGTTAATCCCAAAACAGGTTTGTGAAATATATTCAACCAGACTTATTAGATATATCAAACTGTCAAAATATACAAAAATAACCAATTCCCTGAAAGTGGGCAAACCCCAGTCATTAACAAAGGAGGTTAAGGAGGAGGTACGATTTTGGAACTATGATTGGTCCAGTGCTATTAGATGATGTCATTAACTGGTGATATCATTTTGTGGCAGCCAGACAAGTTAGCGAGATCAATGAATAAGATCATTTTTGCTGTCTAAAGTCACATTAGTATGTACTGTATTTATAGGCAGTAGAAGATATATGCAGATGCTGAAAAAAACACTTTCTAGAGGAATTTTGGACAGAGATGTCTCTGATTGGGGACAGTAAGAATTAAGAGCTCTTGGTCAGTCCCAGATCAAAAGGAGGGTTGTCATTTTAAATCCCTTTAAATGGGTGGGGTTGTGGGTAAATGAAAGCTTTAACAGGCTGTGTGCAGCCTGAGAAGTCAAGTTTCTTGTAATCTCTCTGAGCCAGTAACAGTACAATAACTCCATGGGCAGAGCTGCGTTTTCACTTCCTTTCTTCTTTCAGAGCTGTCAGTGAGTAAATAGCAAATGAAAATGACAGTCTATCAAGGCCATAAATCATTTGAAAAGTGAGTGTAAATACTCTCTCTGGAGCTATGGTTACCTTAACTCCCCCGACCTTATGTTGATGTTCTGACAGAGCTGAATTTTTATATCCACATGAAAGAAAACAACATGTCGGAGAGCACTGAGCATTTTAATTGATTTTTTTAGTGTCTGCCTGTGATAATACAGAGGTCTTATTTATATTCTATTTGGCCATTGCATTTATTTGTTTCCCTCATAATCACTTGTAGTCCTGTTTCACTCAGCACAAGCACACCCAAACTCTATGGAGTCATCTAAATTAGAGGTCAGAGCTTTAAAAGTTTCTCTGGTGGAACGTGAGAAATGGAAGATTCACTTCCTTTAGATGCAAATATTATGCAATATGATGCAATAGAAAAGACATACGGCCAGCAGGATAGTAATGATAGTAATAAACTGCTGCTCTAATGTAGAGTGAGGTCAGTTCATGAGAATTACTAGTACTGCTCTAGATCTATTATAGTCTTACAAATATGCAAATATTAAACAAATCTGAAAAATAGATCCCCTGCCCAGTTAGTGTCAGTTCAGCACACCTTGTGGATGAAGGACACCAGCTGCACTCCGTTTCCCTGCTCTACTTTCTCAGTTGGTCTTTTCTTTACAGTTAGTCACCTTGCTGCCGCTGCATTGCTTTTTGTAGACCTAAAAAAGCTTCAGTGCTTCAACTGACAAAGTGTGAGTCAACTCTGGATCTGATGGCTCAAATCGCTGTCTTTTTTTTTGGGTCAGCTCTAGAAAGTTACTTCCAATGTATAACTCTATAAACTGAACTATTAACCATAACCATCTAACTGTATTAGCCCACTAGTTGTAGTTTGTTGCGTCTAAATCAGCGGGTCACTAAAACCCATTTGTCCCATTAGCCTTTAATTTCTCTCATGCAGGGCATTCTGTGTCACACAGAAAAACAGATGCACTGTATAGATCTAGATCTCCTTCAATCCTTGAATCTAGATTAAAAAACATACTAAGTATATTAAATACACAGCAACAGAATTAATAAATAGCATATTGAGATCACATCAGTCACAAATAAAAGCTAGGGGGGCAGAACAATAACATAAAAAGTTGCAGGTAATGAAACCAGAAGTGTCCTTAGCAGTCGGAGCTGTCATTGGAGGTTTTTCAGCAACTGGACTAATTCCAGGCATTTGTATGATTGAACAGCCTCTATGTCCACTCCCACTGGTGTAACTGGGGACATTTTGTCATGTAAAAATCAATCACCACACCAAGGAGCGGTCTGTCCTCTGCTCAGAGAGAACGTCTGCTGCCACGAATGTACAAAGATCGGTATCATCCTGCAGTATTCGCCCTCTTGTCTGTGATGCGTTCAAATGCTTCTGTGCCATCAGAAACGTAACTGTCATCATCATGGATGCTTCTTAATCTGCGCCTGTGTCAGATGGTGTTTTTGGAGCGTGTCTCAAACAGTAACGTGTTGATGGCATGTTCCTCTGCTCTGTTCCCACCAGGCCACGGGACGTCCTTCAGGATTGACTGCCACACCTGCTCCTGCTTCGCCGGCGACACCATCTGCTCCACGAGAGAGTGCCTCAGCTCCGACGAGGACCGCAGACACTTCAGCGGTCCGTCTGTGTTTGTTTGTCGCATCTGTCACACGTGTGCACCTGTCTTTTAACAAAGGAATGATTTGAAATGGATTTAGTCTCTCCAGATAACTTTATTTAACCACTACTTCTACACACATTGTGTTCATTCACCTGCATCACCCGTCCCTGTCTGTCCTAACACCAACTAGATCAGGCACACATTTCATTTACTAGCTTTCTATTCTACGCATTTAGGGATATTGAGAGATAACAGGTCCAGTGGGGAGGTCTCCATGAGAGAGAAAGAACAGAAAGCTAGTAAATAATTCAGATAATTCAGATGTTGTGAATCTTCTCAGGGAAACTGAACTAAACGTTTCTTAAACAATTATGTTATTTCATTTGTTGAACCCGGCCTGATCTTCAGACTGAATAGTCGTTTTGTTTGAAATGCATTCAGCCTGACACCATGTTAGCTGATTTTTCTGTTTAGTGAGGGGCAGATTTTCAGCTCAGTATTAGTGACTGAAATATGTCCTGTCATCTTTCCCAGACAAAACAGAGGCAGTGTTCACTGTGGTAGCTGGTTTTTATTGAGTTTATGTGTGAGTTGTAGTAAAAATTTAGCTAATTTCATTTAGTCTATTTGCTTTCAGTGATGCTTTCATCTCATTTGGAATATCATAAACAGCAGGTCATCATTTAAAAATGTGATGTTTTATAAGCACATTTAAGGCTACAGCTGTTACCACCATTGTTGTGTATAGCTACCATGGTTCCAGGCGTCATTTTTTTGTTTGTTGCAAGGCTGGTTGAAAAAGCGTTCCCTGTTTCTGTTGTTCCTATAACCTGTTCTGCAGAGCTGGATCCCCTAATACACTGTTCACTTTCTGTATTTAGCTGGAGACGCAAGGCCAAATGTCACATAATGTTGAGATATTTCCACAGAAAGATTTAGACGGTAGGCAATCCACATTAATCCTAGAATTTCCTTCAAATAGCAGCATTAAAGACAGCTGAACGTAACTATTAGATTTCATCCGGAGCATTTGATAACATCAGTTCACCTTGTTGTATGTTTCCTTTTTATCTCGACTGTTGTGTCGCTGCTTCTTTAAATCTCAGTAATTTATTGATCAGTTTAGTGCATAAAAACATGTTTCTTGTTAGAAGAGGTACCATTAGATGATGTTAGTGACAGAGGCATAATGTCCCTGAATACGACTTACTTCTTCTGAAGAGCAGTGTAACAGGTCAAACAGCTTCATCGACTTGTGAACTAGAGACATTTTCATGTTTCAGTGTGTGATTCTGCACGTCGTTCAGTCCGACCACACTGCAGTAATTAGTTCATTTGTCCATTCTCCTGCTTTGACATCATTGTTTAGTTTGTTATTACTGAAGAAAAATGTTATATGTTTCATCAGGGTTATCTTTATATCTACTTTCAGTCTTTTCAGTCCTGATCAGAGATATAAGTTGAGTTGTTCATTTCTGTTCACAACAACCTAAAACCTGCGCTGATGTTTCTTTTTGGTCATTTTTCACACTCTTCATCACTGATGTAGCCAGCCACGTGGTCACTGTAGATCAGACCCTCTGAGCTTTGGTTACACTTTCTCTCATGTCAGAACTGTCATCAGCTGTATCAGGTCTGTTGAACCATTTAATTCATCTGAAATATCAGCCACAGGCCTGGAACGAGCCTACGCTACACCAGCAGTACTGAAATCCTGTCTACCACACCTAATGTGGCATAATTTACCTTAACGTGCTTAAGTAATGAATTACTACAGCTCTGGGCCATAGCTGATCCTCAGTTATGTTAATATTGTTCTTGCCAAAGTAATTATTATTATTATCTGAACATGATGACATAAAATAAATTCCAGGGGCATGAAACAGGAGTGGTCAGATGATCAAACCTCCCCATACCCATCGTGTCCTGGGATCTAAGCACTTAATTTGGTGAATACAGTGTTTTTAGAACCGATAGGAAATAAACGAAAAGTTGTAATAAAAACTCATTTTCTTTCAAAGCCAAAAGTTACATGTTTATTTCACTGGCTACATTAAACACCAGTGTTAACAGTGTGCCCCACTCATCCTATCCAGCGTATTCATTCACATATTCACCTCATACTGGTTGGTATCTCCTCCTTCTTCCCCCAGGTCTTCCCTGTGGTTGTCCAGACCGCTTCGTGGAAGTGTGTGCCTCTAATGGACGGACCTATCCCAGTGCCTGTGTCGCCCGCTGCATGGGATTCAAGGACCATCAGTTCATCTTCGGCCCGTGCCGCCACATCAACCCCTGCGCCAACAAACCCTGCCAGAGAAACCAGAGGTGGGTTCAGCTGCTCCATCAGCTCCAACTCATATTTCCCTCATATTTTCTTATTTGCTCTTCCTCCCTCTGTCTGACTGACGACCAGGCTGTTGTTTCAGGTGGCTGTGGTTAACTGGCCATGTGGCCCTTATCAGCATGGGGTGTGTTATTCCATTTCATTCACAGATCATCATCACCCCCCCTCACACACGCCCCCTTTAAGCTTTGACCCTTCAAGGGCTAAATACGTTTTTTCCACCCTGAGCGGAAACAGTGAATCTAATGAAAAAAAAAGAGCCAAGCTACTTTTTTTTTTTTTTTACAAATCATCTCTCAGAAATAGAAAATGTTGACTCTCATGTCACATTTCGAACCATTATTAGCTGTTGTGTCAGCTGTTTCTGTTTTCTGACCTGTTGCTGCCACTTGCTGTAAATGTAAACTCCATACTTCTGTTAATCATGCAGTTTTCTTAAACTCAGTATAATGTACATTTCCACAATACTTCTTCATCAGTAAGTGTTTATGAGTGAGTCACATCATATCTTCATTCACCAGGTCATTTCAGTTGAACAACTCATTGTTTTTCATCGGTAACTGATTCAGTTTTTTTTAGCAAAGCAACCATCAGTAAAACTCAACACTTCCTGCATGGATGTGTCACATTAAAAGTTTTCCATGACATCAAAGCACATCATTTCTCACACTTTTCCATGTATGTTGATCTGTGTATGCTGAGTTGTCTTGTCAACAAACACATTTCTCTTTACGTCCATTGTTTGTCCTCAGATGTTGTTTGTTTTGCAAACCATTTCATGTATTACTGTCTTTTCATTAACATTTGAGAAACCGATTTTTTTGTTCATGCGTTGAAACCTTCACATTTGCATCTATGTTTGCTGGCTCACAGTGCATCCCTGGGCACATTTGCTGTGTTTCTTTCCAAGTTCCCACCACCAGCTGTAAAGAGCATGGCGTTACGTTGGTAGTGTCTAATCATCATACAAACACTGGTCACAAACCTTACATGACACCTTTAATGTGAAGCATGGACAGGAAGTGTTGTAAACATATTTACCTGTTTAAGTAAGAGTTCTACTCCGAAATGTATTTCCTGGCTCTCTATTCAAAAATTGAACACACTGAATCTAATGAGTGGAGACTCGGTGGTTGCTATGGTGATAGAGTAGGGGGGGTTTGGTGAAAAGTTTGTCCTGGTTGTCCTTTAATTGCAGCTGTTTCCTAAAATGTACTCCTGTGCGCTGTTTTTCTCCTTAACTAGATAAATGAGACTTGTGGGTTGTGTGTCAGTGAACTTAGACACAAAAGGTGTTTGCATTTACTTGAAGAAAGAGAGAAGTACATTTCAGCAAAGTAACCTCCTTTGTTTCCAGGTGCATCCCAAAGTATCGCGTGTGCCTGAGCGACTCGTCGGACTGCCCTCAGTACGAGTGTGTCGGGCGACCCGCAGCCTGTGACAAGAGCAGTGTGGACCCGGCCTGCGACACTGATGGCCTGCTCCACCCCAATCTGTGCCAGCTGCAGCAGGCTGGGAAAACCCTGGCCTACATGGGCCAGTGCCAGGTAAGTTACAAAGGAGAGCAGGAGGCAGCTAAGTGGCTTAACAAAGTGCAGACCTTGCTGTTGCTGGTCCTTTGTACTTTTTGATGCATCTGTGCAGCACTGACCCGAGAGCAAGACCATGCCCAGCTCTCAGTGTTGTAAAACTAAAAGACTGCTTAAAAGAGCAGTCAACGTATTGACCTGATGGAGTCCTGAATGGAAAAGTTCTAAGCTGAATCAGCAGGTTTAATCTTGTTTTGAGCGTGAAAGTGCACAGAGAGTGTGTACAGAGTGGTCATTTTTTCAGTTCTTTAAACATGTTTGATGTGCTCACAGCTGCCTTGACAACTATGACCATGTTACCTTTATATTTAAAATGGTAACTTGTTATTACACTTCTGTGACATTGGACTTGTGATAGACAGCATTTTTCTTGAAGAATGGTCAAAACTGAAGCAGCAGAGATTTTGTCACTTTTAGTCTCTAATAGCTTAAGTTCCCCATTGGACACTACAGTTCCCATAATTCAACTCAGGAATGTCTAAGTAATCATTCCTGGTGGATATCTTTTAAAATCACCTACCCCCTATTTTTTAATAAATTGAGATAACCTTATGACATCACTATGGCATAGTCATATCATCATATGTCTGTAGAATCTCATGAATGTTTCTGTTTCAACAAAACTCACAGGGAACATTAGTGATTATGAAACTTCAGTCTTGACCTTGGGATCAGGTTCTCCCATAGGATGAATCCCGTTCTTCAAAACTCTCTCTGGTGTCATTACTAGGGCAGAATTTGCAGCTTATACATTTTTTTATGTGTTCTGTTGTCAGGATGCCTGTAAGAAGCCTCAGCCAGTCTGTGGCCATAATGGTGAGACGTACAACACGGTGTGTGATGCCTACTCAGACCGCGTGGCTGTCGACTATGAGGGCCTCTGCCACGCTGTGGGGGCCTTGTCTGATGTGGCCCCTGAGTCTGCATGCAGTGCAATTCCCTGTCCTCCTCTGTCGGCCCCGGGCTGCCGGCCTGTCACCCCACCTGGTAAGGCAACAGTGACAGAAACGCACCATTATACAACTGTTGAAGACAGTATTTTGGTCATAAATGTCAAATGCTCACCTCACACAATGACTATTTCCTTATGATATGTACAATGAGGTTTTATCGAAATAACCCATGACCTCTGACCTCTCAGGAGCCTGTTGTCCCATATGTGCCAGCATGCTGCAGATCCTCTGGAACAAAGAGCAGATGAACACTTTCTCAAAGGTATGAATGGGTCACGGCCTTTGTTAATGATGTTGTATGATATAGGTCTTCTTATTATTCATATCTCTATCTATCAAAAGTTTTATCATTTCATATTGACGCTGCTGGTTGTGTTACATGCAATTACAGGTGCTGGCCACTTGGGAGCACTATAAATCCAAATGTCCCCTACTGCAAAATATCCTCTACATTACTTGAATTATAATAACAATGCGGTAAACTGAACTATAAAATACCATGTTTCTTCATAAAAAACATGCTGTCTGGTATCTTCCAAAGCCAGTTTACCATAGTGGAGAAACAGCATCCCTTTTCAAAATGGTTTAGTCCTGCACTGGCCTAAAGACTGTGATTGTCTACAATATAACACCATACTGAAGGGGTAGAGAAAATAAGACAAACACCACAGTAGGTTGCAGTCAATAAAATTCCATAAAAATAAAAGGACTAAAAAGATGAATAAATGAGGTGGACTGTTGGGGCCAGACAAATTAAATCCTTTACAGCACATAAAGGCCCCCCACTCTATAATACTGATGTGCCAACACACTCCAAGTCAGCAAACTGTCCGTACATATTGTTTATCCCAAAAGAAGAAGGACTGACTTAACATTCATAAAGCACTAATCAGAAGTGGTTACTTCCTTCCACCTTTGGCCACAGCACACCACATACCCCCCCAAGCCTGCCTGGACGTGTGCCCAGCCTGTTGAACAGCAGTAAAGCTTCATGCCCACTGATGCCTAAACGCTGACATGTTAACAGCTAATAAGTCCCACAGGCATCTCATTCTGATCAGCTTAATTATATATAACAAAGCCTCATTGGCTCTTAGTCAACTTGGCCACAGTCCCCAGCACAAGCACATCATAGTAAGTCTCAACATTAAGCTTGTTAAGACCAAACACAAGCAGAGCTGATTTGCTCTGCTGTTGCTAAGATACATGAGAATATGAGTTTTACTGCACTATAGCTCCAGCTTAGTCTGCTGAGGACCCCTCTGACGACATGCTGCCTTGCAATACTTGTTCATTCATTTATCTATGTAGGTTTTATGTATCCGTTTTAACATGATCAATTCATTAAATAAAACATTTTTGGGACCATTTGCTCTTAAGAACAAACTCACATGCTCGTACATCAAATGGTTGTTAGGGATCATTACTACATCAGTGAAAAAGTTGTAGAGCGGCTTTTGTGTTCCTAAAGGGAGATGTCAGTGTCCGTTGGACTTAGAATACAAGTTTGAAAGTTAAAGAAAGGTGGTGGTGTGGAATTAAAAAGAAGTGAGCTGACAGACCTGTGGAGCTCCTCATCCCTGCCTGAGGCTGGAGGCTCCGGGCTACATGAGCCACCACCAGCACAGCACCCCCAAGTTAACAGTGCATTGTGGGTAGGAGTACAGTGTCTTTGATCAAACACTCTGTGTAGTGGGTATTACTGTTACTCTGTTGTTAATAAAAGGATATACAATACTGCAGCTTAATGCATTAGTTGTTGTACTAATTCATTGTAGCTTGAGAGTGGTCCATTTTATATATTAAAAAGAGCAGTATGAAGGTTTATGTAGGGCCGGGCGATATCAGTTAAAATCAATATTGCGATTATTTTATCTTTTTTTTGTTTGTTTGTTTTTTTTTGTTACCGGGGCACATTGGAATACCTTTTCTCCATTATTTTACATTTGAAATCTTTTTGCTCCGTGTCGTTTGCAGTAAACCCAAAATGCTCCCAAACTACATTGTTTTTGGGTAAAAGTGTCTGTTTTGGTTAAGAGTGTCTGTGGTCGTCTCCTCCGTGTCCACAGCATCAGTTTCACTCAGTAGCGGTTTTAGGTTCGGGTGACCCGGGCCTGACACAAGGGGGGCGGGAAAAATGTGCGTGGCTACATGGTTTTCTATCATCCGTCATATCACTGTGTGGGGAATCAGTAAATCAGCGGCCCTGCTCGCTGAGAAGGTGTCGTAAACAGAAGCTGTGTGTGAGAAAGGAAAAGGGGAGGGGGGCAGGGACGGTTTACCTCTGGGTCTCTCCCCCAATTTGAACGACCGGGGGCAGCGTTTGGAGGGGGTCTCGCCCGGGGAGTCAGTCGGTGTACGACCGCTCCTGGCTTCGCTCACGGTTCCACTTTGAATGAACACAGACTGCATGAAGGAGGCGGAGTCACGTGACTTACAGTTTTTCTTTTGTTTTTAAGCCCAAGGGGAAGCGCAGGAAAAGTAATAATCGAAGTAATCAATATAAATAAGATTAAGCCGATTAGAGGGTCTAATTGTCGATATCGATATATATTTTTTATTAATTACTCAGCCCTAGATTTAAGGTATTTAAAGAAATTGAAATTATGTTTTCATTAGTGTGTCAATAGCTGACACTTACCAAAAATAATTAGTCAAACCTTTAATGGCTTTCTAGAGGAACGTTGATTCTACGTTTCACACTCAACGTTCCCAACATGGGGTAGTTCTTTACTGGCATTTGAACATCTTTTTCTACGGCTACACTCATCGTCTGATCTGTCCCACTCTGTTTGACCTTTGACCCCTGTGTGCAGCTGAACAAGAACCAGCCGGTGACGGTTCATGACGTCCTTCAGATCCTACGGCTTCATGTGTCAGTGCCACAGTGTGACGTCTTCGGTTATCTGAGCATCGACCACGAGCTGGTGGTGCTCATCGCTCCAGTGGACCAGCAGCCAACACCACTGCAGGTAACACACACACGCTCACACACACTGGATCCACCACTGAACCTTTTTTTGTACATTCATGTCTGTTTCTATTGCAATATATCATTAAAACACTGAGTTATGTCTTTATTTTGGTAGTGGGTCCACCTGTATTATATCTGATGGGACAATAAAGGATGAGGCTGTTAATATTTTGTATTTTTCTTATTGTCGCTAAGTTTTGTGGAAAGACCCAAGCCAACAATTAATGCATCTCTCTAACAGGTATTGTGTGTATCTGAGCCACATCGTTGCTCTGGCTGTTCTTTGGTCACCTTGAACATGCACACTTTCATTTATTTTAACTCAATCCCACACACAATGTCCTGCCAGAAGTACTTATTAGAGAACCACATGCAGGTTCACCCATTGCTGAAAATAAAAATAGCCCCAACAAATGCACTGTTTCCTCTGGTCTATTTGATAAAAAATACAATGAGCAGCTGTTGTACAATAGAGACACATATATATATATATATCTATATATATAAATATATATACATATAAATATATATATATATA
>JAOXYL010000055.1:1593568-1605496 GCA_028564955.1 Terapon puta
ACGAGGTGGGATCTGGTTTCACTCTCTGGTCTGGAGGCACACATAGGGATGTATAAAGGAACAAACACACATCATCCTCTAAGTAATGCCCAGTAAACCACAGACTGCAACAATGATGCACATCCAGACAGACGAGCAGGTTTTTCGAGCTCAAACAAGACGGAGCCTGCAGATGCAGACACAGGACAGGTTTGTGAAGCCAACTCAATCTATTATTAGCATAAATGGGTGATGAAGGCTGCTGCTGTGGTGCTCTGTCTTCCTCTGAATACCTGATCAAGCTGAAGAATCCCTGAATTTTTTGTTTCTCTTAATTTCTTTAGCTCACTATCAACTGTAGTTCCCTCTGTTAAGTGTGCACTTATTTTTGCAACATACTGTTTGCTGTTATAAAACAAATGTGACCTTTTCCTAAGGAAAATGTTTTAATGAGCTACCAGACTTCAGCAAGGACGTAGACGATGTATAATCAGTGCCGTTCTGTAATAGCCCTCTAAGAATAGAGTGTAGCAAGTGGTGCAGTCTTTAACCAGAGAGAACTCAGTAAATGTGCACAAACTTCAACACGGGCAAAAACACCCAACTTCCACTCATTACATTATGTTAGCGATGTTGGAGGGTATAAAAAACATTTGATCAAACAGTACATATTAGTTTTAGGTAACATTTTATTTAACTTTTCTTGAATACACTAGATTCACATTGATTAACATATAAAGCACAGATACACAGACGCCTTTACATACTATAAATTTTATATACTTGAAACACAGTTTTGTGATATATTACGCTTTCATGTAATAAATCAAATTAAAATTCTACCACAGCAGTGGAATGACAGAGTGTATCTGACTGCATGTGAAGCAGGTGTACATGCTGTATCACATTATAAGCATGCCAACACTCTCATACAGATGATATATATTCTCCTATATATAAATATATGGAGCATTGAGAAGTGTGAACAAACAGCAGTTAGCATGTTCTAACAAGCAAGAGGCACCGTCTATGACACAGACCTCAGAGAGCCTTGGTCACTTTCCTGGTGGCCCAGGATATGAAGAATAACTTAGCTGAAGATTTTTTTTAAAAATGATCACAATCATGAACCATGTCGGATGACTGGCTGCTTTTCCTGAAGAATTGTAGGTTTTATTCTCCCTGCCATTTGCACTGTGCAGCTACTTACAAATAAGCACTAACAACTGAAATGTGTTTGGCCTTTTGACCGAATGTGTTCAAATGAGACTCCATTGGACCTAAAGTGAGTCTATTTAAGGATCCTTCAGAGGAAATGATCCCCTGGTGCTACAAGCACTCATTCAGAGTCAGGCCTTGTGGAGGTGTTACTCTGTGCTGCTGTCGAGGCGTTGGTCTTCACAGCGTCGTTCCCAGGAGGGAGGTTTTCAGTCGGCTCACCATTCCACCGTTTAGCCTGTAAATCAGAATAGCAGATTAAAGCAAATGAAGCAGTGTCTGAAAGCATTTGAATCTGAAAGCCTTTACATAAGAAATGAGCTTCAGCTGGCTCTGCTGGAGGAGACAGTAGTAATGTGAGGAATGTGTGTGTGTGTGAGACACATTGCTTGTCCGTGGCGGTGTAGGTTTGGCATTAATCCACCTGATGAATGGAGGACTGGAATGTGTCGGCCGTCTTAATGAGCACTGTAGGAAGCTCTGTAGATGGAGCACTAGCATCTCAGCAGACAGACACCGTGAGAGACTGAGGCTGAGACACACACACACACACACACACACAGACATGTTGACTCATACATACCAGATGCTGTTTACAGCACCGCCAAGGGAGACGTGAAGGAATTCATGTAAACACTGGAGGTTCAAACCCTTTTTTTCAAAGCTTATTTGAAACATCTAGTCGGAAGTCACCACTTAAGTGAGGCAAAGGGAGAGACGTTCCTCCACATTCAGTCATATTTCCCACAACATACAAGATAAAAACAGACAAAGCCAGAAACTATCAACAAGAACAGTGGAAAAGCATTGTTAGCAGTTATATACACTGACAAGCCACTTCATTAAATCCACCTTCAGACCATAGAAACACACTGTTTCCCCGAGGTTCACAGATTTAAGCTGGATTTGTCCAGACTAGGTTTAGCTTAGCTTACCTCTAAGACTGAGTAACAATCTAGGTTCACCAAGACCAGAGCTCTCTTATTACCGTGCAGAGCGTCAGGAAAGCGAACATCTCAAGACACCAGACTGTTGTTGGATGAATTCTGTAAGTTAAGTTTTACTGACTGTGCTCGTCTCTCTCCTGCAGGCCTTGCGGGTGATGGCGAAGATAATGAGGGAGTGTTGGTACGCCAACAGTGCCGCCCGGCTCACCGCTCTCCGAATCAAGAAAACCCTCTCTCAGCTCAGCCAACAGGAGGGAATCAAGATGTAGACACAACTACCAAACACACACATGCACACACACACACACACCTCTGACTGGCATCCATATCGTTAGCATTATTGTCTTCATTATTATTCAGTTGGTCCTCCCCTTTGCTTTGAAGGGAAGTGAAGACTTTTTCCCCCCTTGTGCTCTTTTTTTATTACCCCATTTCATTCAGTGACAAACTGAGAAGTCCCACGCCTGAAACTGAGGAACCGTGTGTGTATGTGTGTGTTGCACTGGGCAGACATATACACATGAGTGGATAAGAGGATGGATGGATCTAATGAGGTGTGGTTGTGCCTGAAGGGGATAACAGAGGCATTCAAGGAAGGATCCACTCATCATCCTCCACCTTTCTTTACTCGTCATCACATCAAGTCTCTGAAAGACCCAATGGGGGCAAATGGTTTCCATCTCAAGTCCCGCCCCCACTGCTCATCACACACCCAACCAATAAGAGTTCACATCCCATCAGGTAAACGAAAGGCCAGACAGACAGCTGGGAATCATCGGGGGGGTCTCTGAGCTGTCGGAGCTTCGCTTTCATCTCTCCACATCTTCATCACCCCCTCATCTGTATATTAGCATTTCATCCTTCACTTCAGAGTTATGCTCCTCTTCGGTAGGGCTGCAAATTGCTGCAAATAGTGAATGAATGAACGGATCATGAAACAAAAACGTCTTAGAATACCAAAATGGAACATTTGGGAGGATCCAAACGATATCTGTCACCTAAATTTATTCTTTCATGAATGTTAGTATGTGCACTGCTCTCACAACACTAATGTGTCAACACACGTTTTAAGTTGACTATTACAGGAGTTTACATTTTTTATTACAGTAAGGGCTGTGCTGGGAAGCATTCCTATCATATATATCAAAAAACACCTGTGGAAGAAATGGCATGTGGAAAAGTCAAATTGTGAACCACTACTGAAAAGTTAATGTTGAAAGAAGTGTAAAAAAAATGGCCTCCTAAACTAGAAAGGGCTTGTCAGGCACTAAAAAGTCCAACTTTAATGTCTGAGCACCAAGGATAAGCTATCAAATCTGAAAGGAAACAGCTGTGTTCAAATTGTGTTGAGTAAAAGTTGTCATTTAGAAATGGTTTCAAATGATTTGGCCTCTCTCGTAGTACGAGTAAGTAGAGAAGTTCAAGATCAACAGTGTATTTACTGGATGATTGTCCATGATCGTAACCTAGTGACACATTTGGGTAGTTTTCTGTGGAAAAATATTTTCCATTTTGCTAATGTGCTCTGCACATTTAGTTCAATATGCTTTGTGATAATACAGAAAGTTGGAGATTATTCCTCCATTCACTTTAGGAAGTGATTGTTGGTGTTCTGCTAGATAAGAGAGCAGCAGAAAGAGCAGACAGGCCTTCACACAGCTCCTCATGATATCCAAACAGTGATCAGGATCAGCAGTGGTTCAGTAAAGGTGAGTCGACAGAAGAAGCCGTTTGCAGCCCTACTCTGGAGTTGTGTTCCAGTCGCATTGGAAACTGAAGCGAGGACCTGGGGGTTATGGGACAGTCTGTGAGCTGCCCTGTGGGGTCCATGCATACAATTGCTTCATTTGTTCTTCATCTAGTCGGGTTGTAAGCAGGATCTCTCATCTCTGCAACAATTTTGCACCTGTTTTTTTTCATTTGTTACTGTTGTATTTCCCCGGCTCCTCCGTATTGGCAGGAAGCCGGACAGGTCAGTTTAATTTATTGTGTTTTTTTTTTTTTTTTAATTTTCTGGTGACAGGGGATCTTTTTTGCAAAACTAAAACTGGACATGATGACCTCATTCATTTTTGGCGAACATGCTGCAACATATGCAATATACAGTAGATAAATGTGTCTATTTTCTATACTCTGCTCTGCTAAATCACAAACGGCAAGAACAACAACAACAACAACACCAACAATCAGCTGCCACCATGCCTTCCAAGCCAGCTGTTACCAGAAAGTGCCAGTGCTTTAAAAACCCAACTCCTCTCATGTCGGCTGCTGCGGGGTGCGTTTGCTCTGGTGTGTGTCAGAGGGGGCCCCGCGGGAGCCATGCCGAGCACACAGCAAGCTCGTACTATGCACACCCAAGACGTAGGGACGGAAAGCGAGAAGGGACACACGCCGCGCATCACAGCACCCGCAGCCCGGCCGACTCTCTGGTGCCATTTCGTCAACACCCCCCACCCCACACCTGAACACCCAACCACCTCAGCAACAACTCATTGTACAGCTTGTCCTCCCAGTGGACCGAGTCTGGAAACTGAGCTCCAGCACCTCGAACTGTGTTTAGTTGGAAAAAAAAAAAACGATGCCACAAAAGCTTACGGCAGCTTTCGAAAAGACACACGAGACATGTAAGCATTACTGATGTTGCCCTATAAATGTAAAACTCTTTCTGATTTTATTTTTTTTTGTTCCTTTCACTTGTTCGCGCCGCTGTGAGCGCAGCAAATCAACCCTTCAAGCATTTGTAGGATAATCAACAAAAATGAGGTACATTCATTTAAATATAGCAAACGGATATTTACTAAGCCATAGGTTTTCCAGGTTATGTGTTATTTTTTCTTTTTTTTCTTTTTTCTTTTTTTTTTTTTTGTTGTTGTGGCAAGGTCTTTTTCTACTAGAATGTACATTTACGAAAAACAAATGATGAAAAAAAAAGCGTAAAAAGGACAATTTTGTCATTTCAGCTTAGCAAGCCTTAAGGGACCAACGCATAAGAGTCAGGATCTGCTCTTTTTTTCCTTTCTTTCTTTTTTCTTTATGAAAAAAAACATATATATATATATAAATATATATATAATTGATTACTATGGTAAAGGTAGTGTCATTATTCTATCTAAAGAACAAAAAAATATATGTAGCACCTGATTTAACAGTTTGTTTCAGTCGAGTTTTTGTCTCGTTGCCGGAAATTGCCATACATCTAAATTCACCTGATAGATTCACGTGTGTCTAAGTTCTATGAATAGCACTTGTCTTAGTACACAGGTGAAAACAGTAAAAAGAATTAGGTCAACTTTAAATGCACAAAATGTTTAACAGTCAATAATCAATACATCCAGTGAATTCGATCTGCCGGACAGTGATGTGCTCAGAGTCTCTTGATTATACAGCAATAAGTGCACTTCTGAACCACTGCGGGTTTACCTGTGTGGCAATTCTGATATCGGCGAGTCCGTCTGTCTCCATTGCTTTTCTTTGTGGATACATAATGTGTTGATGTGCTGCTAATTAGTTGTCCACCTCACTTTCTGAGTCAAGGTGAGAGCTGTTGTTGGATGTAAATATCCTCAGATTGCCTGAATCTGATCATTTTGTGCCATGTTGCTTTCAAGCAAATCCAGCCCATCCCCGATTGGTCAGCGGTCCTTTCAAAGATTCACTCAAGTATGTTGAGCGTTGACAGCCGCGGTCCGTGGAGGTGCAGGAGTCCACCCCCACCGAGCAGATCATTTCACAGATGAGGTCTTTCTCTCTGCTGCAGATCACTTCGATCAGCTGTTTTATTGTTGAGTTGGGATGAAAAGCTGCAGCCTCCACGGTCCGTGGCTGAAAACCACGGTGCCAATCCATCAGTGGGCATCGGAGCAGCGTGCTCATTCCACTTTGATGCCCTCACATAAAACACATTTGGGAATGAATTGAGACGTTTGTCCTCTCCTAGAGGCCCACGTACGGTGGAGGGTCTACGAAAGCAAAGACATCCAATTATTTTTAAGTTGTGATTCGTTCGGTAAAAAGTGCTTGTTCTCTAAAATTAAAACCTGTTGATGCCCTTAAAGCAGCTGATGATGTAATAACAAATGGATAATGTCAAAATTGGTCAAAATATACAAACTGCACCCAAAAATTTAGTTAATGTAATTTAATAATTCAGTCAAAGATCACCTAGGAAACCAGAGAGAGCCCAGCGCCCGTTACCTCTGAGATCACACTTTGTTCAGTTTCTGGTTCCTGCCAGTCTTATCTGGTTCAAAAATGAAATCCACTTATGCAAGAACTGATGTAGTAAAATCATTTGCATCACAGCAGCGGTGAAGCAAACAAAGTTTCTCCAAATAAGGTTTATTCAAACAAACTTTAAACAAAATATCATATAATTTTTATATAGATGATTTTCAGTGGTGTGTACAGTCAGTTGATATTTGGAGTCTGGACTTTGACCGTAAAGAAAAGCCCAGCTCGGTGCACCAGGAAGCGATTAAAGTAACAATTTGGACACTTGGCAGAATGACTTGTCCATTTTTGTGAAAATTACATTATCAGTTGCTGCAGGCTTTACTAAGAAATTGTCGAACTTTGTTAAAAGAAAACCAAAGTTTGACAAGAGGCAGAGAAGTTGTGATGTACCCGCCCGTACAGATCCACTGTTCAGAGTCGTTCTTGTAAATGAAGTATTCTTAAATATGTAGAAGTGGTCAGCAGTGACTTTTAAGCCTTGTAAATATCTCGAGGAGTAAACAAAAGAAGAAAGCTATCCTAATATTTGAAGAAAGTAAAGTGGATATTGCTGCTATGTTAAATACAAAAAGGGTGACAGACTATGCTGAATTAAATGTTAAATGTGTACAAAAGTGGTCAAATTAGTGGGGGAAACGGGGGCTTGCCAGGGACGACCAGGGCCAAGGATTCACCTTTCTAAGCCATGTGAGTTTGGTGGGCCAGGTGGGGGGGGCAGGTGGTGGCGTGGGGAACTAAATTTTAAAATCTCCTAGTATCCCTTTAAGTAAACCCTGGCTAGCCCTGGTGGGGTGGAGACTGTACAGTACATGTATTCCATTAGATACGTCATTCTCTGGGACATTAGCAACAACAAAAGCTCAACTCAACAGCACCTCTGGTATGCCTCTACTAGGACAACCTTCATTCTGTCTTAAAAGTCACCAGCAGCCTTGTACTTTTCTTTTCAAAACCCAAGATGACTTAACTGTAAAAAGACATGTTTGCACCCAGCTGTTTTTCTCTTGTGCTCTTTATACGGCGACCTTTCTGTCCTCGATTCTATCTTGCCTTTCTCTCTTGTCATTCCATGTTCTCTAATTGACTTAACAGAAATCTCCTAGGTACAAGGGCCACACTTCACTGCAGCCGGTTCCACGGTGGGTGAACCACTTCGCCTCCATCCCCGTCTACCTTTTTTTTTATCTCTCTGAGCTTAGATCTTAAGGCCGGAGTATGTTTGGAACCTCTTGTTTGTACGACCCGACGCGTGGTAGAAAATGAGAAGAACTGCCCACACTTTCTGACTCTCTCTGAAGTTAAGCTGTAGGTGTAGTGGAGGAAGATCACAAGGGGCTTAACGGAGCTTCAGACCTTCTCACCTCTGACACCAGGCCAGTCGCTGAAGTGGGTGTATTTTCAGATACTTCCAAAAATTGTTGGAGCTCCAGCAACACTTTGCTCAAAGCAAATAAATAAATAAAGACCTCCATCAAGTCAGCAGTGCTGCTCGGCCGTCACGATGGACAGTTAGAATAAAAGAATCAGGCAGATTTCAAATTGATGCATTAAAAACAGAGATTTTCTTTATTCCACACGTTCCTCTTCCTCCTCAAAACTCGGCACCTTTATTACCCACAATGCAGCTCAACCACAGAGTTAGTAAAGTAAATGTAGTGTAGCATCCTCCACAGTGCAAGGTCACAAAGTTTACAAGAAAATAGTGAAGACACAAACGATATGGCAAAAGTGACAAATACACAGAAATGGCGACCAGTAGACAGTCAGACTCTGTGAACGAGCGTTGAGCTGCACCACCACAGTCTTCAGAGAGAGAGTCTGAGGTGTGCTCAGTTACCTCTACATTTAAACGTCTCTTACATCTTGCCTCTCTGACGACGGTCTCCTCGTTCTGGCCGTCAGACGCGTTGTACAGACTTGTGTTTGGAACATGCAGCGTATGCGGCTCCTCCTTTTGTCCGGACACGTTCGGATGAATCCTGTTTTACTTTCCTTCACTCGTGAGTTATCTGGGTTCGGTAAACCAGTTTTGCTTAGGTATGTCCATCAGTACCGGGGCCGTGACCCATTTTAAACAGTCCGAAGCAAACCCGCCATACCTCCTCTTTGAGAACCTTACCTTGCCTTCTCTTGTCTTGAAGGGGGGGGGAGGAGGTCACTGTACACTGTTGATATGCTGCCGACTTGGAATTTCAAACCTCAGTTCACTGGTCAACGCGGTGGAGAGTTTCGAATGAGAGCAGCGGCGAGGCTGAGCCGTTTTGTGACTCAAACCCGAGAAAAGAGACACACTGTGTTTGTCCGGTCTGGTCAAATATGCAGCCTTTTTTTTCGTGCTACTCTCTTTAAGCCAAGAAGGGCACGAAGCGAGCAGCCCCCTCTGCTCCGTGTGCATTGGTGGAGGGCCAAAACAGGGAGGCGACGCAAACTATGCCAGCAGCTCTACGGCTTTAAAACACGCACTGAGTAATTCCCACAGCTGTGAATGTACCGGCCCTCTCAGAGTCACCAACCAATCCGAGCACAACCCGCGTAACTCGGCCCGACGGCCGCGCCAGCAACGTGTTAGCATGCAAATATCCGCCGCACGGGTCTGTTTCTATCTCTGTCTCTTTCTCTTGTTATGCAAAGTCTGGGCCAATCGTGTCTGCCCACTCAGTCCCTCTGGATCACACAGGTCCAATGACCTATCTATGCTAGCATGATCCACACACTGTGATGAGGAATGCTTTGGGGTCAGAGGATTACCGTGTTCTCCCTTTTCGTGGTTGCCCTCCATCTTCTCAGAGACCTGCTGTCTGGTGGCCTCTGCTGAGGTCGACGTGAGGAGCGGTTTGGGTCACTAAAGGGTTCAGCTCGGATCGAACAGGTTTCTTTTTTTTTCTCTCTCCGGGTCGATGCTGCAGTGAGGCCTTTGTGGCAACAAGAGTAGCAGAAAGCTTTATCGTATTATTTGGTGCCTAAGTTTGACAAGACTTCTTTAACTTTTCACCTCGAATGACAAGACTGCATGTGATTGTGTGTCTGCATTGATGTCTGCATTACCTGCTTTATAGATGTCATCCAAAAGCTGAGAAGTATCTTAAAAAAGCATAATTAACATATTAAAAAGGTCACTTAATCAAAAAGAAAATACCTCCTTTTAAAGACCAATGTGTTTTACCTCACTGTGTATATATTCTCGATTTGTTTACTCCAAGTTTGCAATTTATCTTTCTCTTTTGTTTCTATGAAATGCTTAAAAAAAGTTGAAGAGAATATTTTTTTTCTTTTCAATGGTACTTTTTTGTCAGATGGCATTGTATTGTGTTTGTGTTGTGCCCAAGCAGTATACTATTCCTCTTTTACCATGCTCTGTATATGACTTGTTGGTTGTATTCTGCGTGAGCTGTACAGTCAAAGCGCTTTACAAATGTCCAAGCCCCCTTCTGAGCTCTGGTACAAATGCCTTGTTCAATATGTTCTTTTGTTTAATGAAAAAAAAAGAAAAAAGAGAGTCAAAGTGGAGGTGGAGGAGGCGAGAAGTGAGGGGAGGGACTGTAAAGTTAAAACCCCTCAACAACCGTTGAACCCTCCTCACCTCAACCCTCTTGGATTTCTAAACATATTATAATCTTGACTTTTTTATATAGTGTGTACAGATGAATGAGAGATCAACATAGGAACTAGAGGATTGACACTTATGTTAACTTCTAACATAGCTGGAGTAGAAAATGGTGTGAATAAAGAAACAAAGTTTCACTACAAGTCTTGTGTTTGTGTTATTTGACACCTCAGAGTGATATACTGCGTGTCCTGGTCCGGTGTGAGGTTGTTTCTCTCAAAGGTTTTCTGTGTCACACAGTGTGTCAGTACATTACATAATGACACGTATGCAGGATGTGAAGCTGCTCAATAAAAAGTTTACAGTCTGGAAACTGTAGAAACAATAGTCTAACTTCTGCCGCTACTATTGAGGATTTTCTTTTTCATTTTATTTTGAAGGGCCAGAGCTGTTTTCAGACTGCATTGAAGGATGTGACGAGCAAACAGCTGTGATTTTGTTAAGTGGTAGCTGCTCCCCCCTCATGGTGAGAGAGTAAGCTGTCTGACCGCACAGTGGATAGACCTGAGCGACCATGAGCTGCTCACTGCACAGTACCAGTGTGAGCTGAATCAGACACACCAGACAGGGACCTGCAGTCAGGGTGGGAGACAGGAGCCTGAACCACAACCTGCAAAATAAAAAATAAAGCATCTTTATCTAAAAAAATAAAGAAATAAAATATTTTGATTTTTTAAAACATGCATGCAGAATTATATTTATGATCAGTGTGAGCCATGTTCAAAGTAACTACAACATATTCGTGTCTCTGTTCTGCGTTTTGTCAGGCCTTTTAAAGCCCAAAGATCACAGGGAGTCATCAATACAAAGGCCCCATGGGTAATGTAGGAAACAGAGCCTGCAGGTGGATGTTGAGGTGGAACAAAGACAAATGAACCAGGCAGTCGATAGAGCAGCAGCGTGGAAACAACAGGAGGCATCAGCAGAGCCGCTGAGGCCACCAGAGAGAGAGAGAGAGAGACGGCATCAGATCATCTGTCATTCCTTCCCTCAGTCAGAAGGAAAAAAAGACCGAAATCTGTTATTTCTTTCTAAATCTGAAAAGTAGAAAGCAAATCCTCTGAAAACCTAAATCAGTGGAACGTATGCCAACAGGAAACAGTCAGACTCATCAGGTGAGACCCATCAGTGTGATCGTCTCTTCACTTGTAACAACAGAGACACCTTCAAGTCAAGACTTCATGCTTATGTCAGGTCAAGTATATTTATCAAAAACTCACCTGGGAGACAGCATGAATGCCGTCAGTCCTTTTAAGAACATGAGCTGATGCACTTTAGCCTCTTGTGACCAGAATTAGAATTACAAACACTCCAAAATGAAAAACATATGGAAATTATGAATATTCATACAATACATTGTTCCTGTACAAATGTCATTACAGATACCCGCAGTTGTCATTATAATTAGTGGAAACGCAATTTCAGATGTCTACTATTGCATTTGCAGATATTCATAAATGTACTGTGGACTGTGAAATTAAAATAAAAAAATAGTGCATCACTGGTGTAGTGGTTAAGTGTGTGTGTACACGTGTGAGGCCCGGCGTGTCTTCTCCCTCTCTCTCTCCCATCTCCCATCTTTCCTGTCTATCTCTCACTGTCCTGTCAAACAAAAAAAATTGAATAATAAATGAAAGTCAAAACAAGCTGACTGTATTTCATTAAAATGGGAGTTTGTCCTTGTCAGAAGCGTGGTGCAGATATCCAGAAGGTTCATTCTGCATATTGAAAATGTAATTGTGCAGGTCTGGAACTGAAGGTCTAATAGTAATAGTAACTAACAGATGCCATTTCAGGGAAGAATGATGTTGTGGAGGCCTGAAATGAGGATGTGGATCAGAAGAATGTTGCAGCGGACATCAGAAATGTTCCCATGAACTCATTTATCTACAGTTTATTAAGACTCATGTTTAACTCCATATATGCTGATGATGATGTTCTCTGTAC
>JAOXYL010000055.1:1782851-1793861 GCA_028564955.1 Terapon puta
CAGTTATTGTATTGTGGAACCAAAGAGAGACACCCTCAAATACTTTCAAAGGAATTTAGGGAACCCTGAGGGGAAATCTAAGCTTCTCTAATCTAATAGACAATAATTTATAGTTTATCCACCTATTGTGACTCAAAGGTAAAAGTTCAATTTAAGACAAATAACTCATCTTAACAATAAGGTGGTAAATGTCAGAAGTATTTGGCTGCAGAAGGAATAAGGCCGTGAAAGGAATAGAGCAAATGTCAGTTTTATAAGGTGTAAAGGTTTCCTACCAGAATGTACTGAGATTTAGGATGGAACAGAACTTGTGTGTGAAGATTTCTTATTGATTGATTATTCCTGGATATTTATGCACTGGAGTAATGGATACTCTCACCCTCAAGAGACCATGCCTTCACAGATGTATAAGGAGTGGACTATAAAATATGCACCAATTGGTCATCATATAATTCACCATTCCCAGCCTCAAGACTCATTTTTGGGTATTAATAGATAAATAATAATATAAAATGCCTTAGTTGGAAAAACAGGCAATAGACTGGAAGTGGGACATAAAAAATTTAGGGGTCTTCCTTGTTTTATAGAATGAATGTTTTTCTACCTGATTGGAAGAAATTAACTTTGGTAATACCAACATTGGCTATTGTACCTTTGATAAAATCTTCATGTCTAAATTCAAAAGGGAAATGGGTCTATTGTTGCCACATAGGAAGGATTTATCCATTTTGAGTGTGATGGAGAATGAGGCCTCAGACAGAAAACTCATCATACGAATGAGTGCAGTGCTGCAGTGGGCATGATTGGCCGATTGCTGCTGGCAGTGTTCTTTAAAAAACTCAGTATAGTTGTTTGCAGTCATTTCAGTCCGACTTTGTACTCCCTTGGGTCCTCAGCAATACACTCACCAAGTGTGAAGTTGATTGTTGAGATATGCAAAAAACAGTCTGCTACAGTGGCAACAATTGACCAAATAGCACAAAATTTGATATGATCACACAGCCATCATATTTTCACATATTTACCAAATTTGCAGTTGCACAAAGTGTTCAGAAGATTTATTCATCTTTTTAAAATGTTTGAAATTGTAGCAGGAGCAAGGACCAAAGTGAAAAAATTGATCTGGAGTTAATTCAATTCTGTTTCTAAGACTTCAGAAGTAAAGTTCTTTCCTGTAGTACCACCATCTGGACCAATAGTTCCAAATTCGACTCTGCACTCCTTTCGGTCCTCTGCAATACACCCAGAGTTGAGATAACTGAAGGACAGACAGAAAGACAGACAGAGTCCTTCCATTTATAGTTAGTTTCTGAAGGGCAGGGGCAGCGGAGGCGGAGTACAGTTTATGAAATCCAGCAGTAAATTCATCTGGGCCCCTCTGAGTCTCGCCGCTCTGTCATGACTTGATTGCCTCCTGTACTTTCGTGATGGAAATTGGATCACCCAGCCTCCACCCAATTCATCACCAGTATTGGAAAAGGTGATCCTGTCAAAAGGATTATCTCCATCCCATACATCTGGGGAACAATCTGAGGGGTGAAGTTTAGAATGAAAATAATGAAATGTCCTATCGACCTCTATGGGAGCCGAAACAACATCACACGTTACTGATTCGATGTTGGGGATCAGTCTGGATGGAGTCGCAGGCCGAGCCCCGTGATCCGGTCTCCCTGTTTGTCGCCCCCTTTTAATGAAATCTTGTTTGTTTTGAATACCTGCTCCTAAGACTTGCTTAGAAAGCAGATTTGAACCGATGCTGTCTGAACATGTCGTTTGTTGTGGCATTCTGCTTTATTGGGATGGAGATGTATAAAATGCTCTGTCCATGCATACAGGCTTTAAAAGTTTCCAATAAAATTGATTAAGAGACCTCGGGGGAATCATTGGTGCCAAAGAACAATGAGATCCGTGAAGCCGGGCGTTCATTAAAAGGAGCTGGGGATGGTAGATGATGGTGATCTCCATTGTCTTTGGGGCGGACACAAGCAGGTAAACGAATGTCAGCTGGTGTGGGGGAGCTGTCAGGAGGTGCAAATTTATACCAGTCTGTAAATAGTTATCTAGAATAAGAAAATCTATCCAGGATTGGGGAAGAAACTTCGTTTGAGGAGAACTTCTGCTCTCCGAAGGCCAAGTAAGTTCAAATTCTTCTAACAGGCGTCAAGACCTCTCGCTGACCTGAATAATTTGAAAGTATTAGAAGAGGACCTGCGTGGTGTTGGACTAAATCAAATTAATCATCAATAACTGAACGATGAGTGAATTATTCTATCATCACCCCTTGTAGGTGCATGAAAAGAGGCCGAAACAAGCCTGAAGCCTGCACAGAACAACACCAAATCAGCCACAGAGACCAAAGACACACAACAAGAAAACAACTCTCCTCCGCTTAACCTCCAGGTCAGGCAGTTAAATAACATACAAGTCTGTTCTCCAAGAAAAGAAGCTGCCTAAGTACTGTAGAAAATATGAATTTAAGACTGTAGATGAAGTTAATGTGCCCTACAACAACCCACCTCAGTATTTATTATGAATAACTAAAACAGTCCTTCTCTGTTGTTGAAAGATTTTGAAAAGGTACACACAGACACACTCACACATAGTGTATACACGTACATGTGTATACACATATACAACACTCCCACACTTATACCCACACACTCACAAACATCAGTATACATGCATGTCTACAGATCTCACTTAGAGTTATTTATACTTATATATGTTAAAATCCAAGAAGAGCATCACAGGTATAAAGAGGATAAACTTATCTGGGGGAAGAATAAGCATCTATAAGTGTCATTGGATGTAAATACAGTATAAAGGGCTTGTCTGGGTTTGACTACCACAGAAGCACAATACAATAGATATACAGTGCTACAAAACAGTAACCAAATAGGCTGATTGATGAATAAACTCCACCTGAACCTGCCCAGGAAAACCCACAGGGCTCCCCGGAGAAGCAGCGAGACTTTAAACGTACAGCTTAACATCTGTCGGGGAAAAGCAGAATAACCTGACAGAACTTTTGCTGAGACGATGGATGATGCTGAATATACTGAATATATACAAAGACAAGATAATACATGTGTCTATGCAAAGAGGAAACACCAGACTAATGTATTATATGGTTAAGTCAAAATGGAACTTATACAAAATATACAAAAATATAAATAAACACAGTATAAGACAAGGTTTCCTCGAGGGTTGTACTTCCACAGCGGCCTCTGAGGGGAGCACAAGAACGAAATTAAAACATTTAAAAAATAAATGTTCAGTGAATGTACTCCAGCTCCTCCATGTCAGCTTGTCTTTACCACAAACTAGCGGGCCAAGCTAAAGGAAATGACCGTGCACACATGCAACGCTGTATCATAGCCTCAAACGTTGACAAGATCTCTTCAGTGCTTTACTGCGGCCGTCAGAGAGCCGACTGCTCCTCTGGTGGCATCTGCTGGACGGCAGCTGATAATGCCTCTGGATGACATCGCTGCCCGTCGGCCGCTCCACAGGAACCAGTTCACGACTCTGTTCTTTGAGTCTCTCAGCAAAGACAGTGTACAGGGCGATCTTCGTTATGTGGCCTCACAATCACTGTGCAAGGACTCGGTTTACAGTCTGCTTCTGTGTAGGAGGGTGAGAGAGAGAGAGAGAGAGAGAGAGAAATTGCCCATCTGAATGTAAATGAGCAACCAACATTTATATCTTCCTGGGCTGGCTGAGCCTGTGGTCCCCTGATATCTCCCCGTCTCCCTGTCATTCCACCCCCTCACATTATCTCCTATTCCCTTTCATTCCCTTTCACTTCCACTCACTCACTGTCTCCTCCCATCCTCCTCTTCCCCGGGCTTACGCTGTCGCCACCTCCTCCTCCCGCTTCCAGTCCTCGGTTTTCATTTTCCCAGTCCCTCCGTCGGCTCCTCTCCATTACGGCTGATTCATTGAAGTACAAGGAGCAACAGCTGCCTATTCATCTTTTTCCACTGACTGAGGCATGAGGGGAGGGAGGAGGAGGAGGAGGAGGAGGGAGGAGGAGGAGAAGTCAGGATTACTTCCCTCATCATGTCCAGCGACTATACCGCAAAGTCATACCGCTGCTCCTGCCTGACAGTCAGCTCATCAGAAACCTGGACCTCAGCGATGCTTAAATAAATCATGTCAAAGACGCTCAAACAGCTCCGAAAAAACAACAAACAGGCCTGCAGCTCAAACATGGCCGCCTGTGAGACTGATATTTTAGGATTAAAGCTGCTTATTTTCACGCAGGGAGAAGCTCATTTTCACAAATGACTGCTTTCAAAATATACAAATTAGCAAGTATTTTTTTTTTTTTACACACACAGGACACTCCCAAATTACATTAATGCACTATAATCGTATCTGTGCGCTCACCAACGCGGTGACGGCTGGTACGAAGGTGTGCCACTGTCCAAGGGGAGGGTTTTGTGTTGGCGACAGGCTTCCTGCCACATATCGCTGCTCCCCAACAATCCCTCATCTGCGAAACATCACAGCCACGACAGATTCAATTTAAGAGCATCAGTGTGTCAACCTTTTTTTTTTTTTTTTGTATTCAGTCTTTAAAGCTGTTTTAATATTGCAGAAGTCTTAATCTGATTCAGGCTTTGACTCAGCTGAAGCGTGTCTATATTCTGGAATAAACCAGAGTGGTGAATTGTAAATAACTTTGCTAACAGCCCGTAGAGACTCTGCCATTGTGCGGGGTCCTGATTAAAGACATCAATGCATAATTATTTGGAGTCAGATGCAAATGTCTGATTAAATGTTAACAGCTTCCAGTGGCAGAGCGCTGGAGAAAACTTTGCGTACGCGGCTATCACTCATCCATTTGTGCTGCCAAACACATTCTAGGAGTAACTTTGTGATTAAGTGGGATAATTATTTGGTATACCCACTTTCCATCAGACTGCCTCACACATCAGGAGCAGAAGTGTTTCCCAGAATACCTTTCAGCAGCCATTTACCATGATGTTTTATTGATGAAACGTTTTCTGCTATTACAGTTTTTTACATGTGGTAAGTCATATTTCTCTGTGGGAGTTTTCTTCTTCAGAACTCTTCAAAGTTTTCTTTAACAACATGCAGCTTTGCACAACGCTTCATCTCACATTCAAAACGCACTAATGCAACCAAAACTCTTTTTTCACTTTCTTCTTTTATGAAGGTCACATGCTTTTCCGTTTCATTAGTTGGACAGTTGGACACAATAGTACGTAAATGTGCACAAGGTCTACACAGAGACTAGTGAGAAAACAGTTTATGAAATGAGGAAAATCTGCTTTTTTAATGCAATCTGTAATGAACAAGCTCTTATCAGTTTAGTCACAGTTCTTTGAAAAAGGGAACTTATGCAGAGAAATGTGAGTTAGCGAGAAAAAAAAGTTAACTGATGGCTTGCCTTCCTTTTGTGTGTGTGGAATAACAATAAAGAATCATAAGCACAGCTGAAATGTGACCACAATAAATAAATATTTGTGTTGACACATACTGTATGTGTGAAAAGGATATGATGATGTGGTATGTCTGCATTGCAGAGGAGTCTCATTAAAATATTGTTAAGGCACATTTTATTGATTTTATTGACAGTTAAATATTATCATGTACTATAATTAAAGAAAATTCTAACAGCAGTGCGGTGCAAAAGGTCCTGGATGTGACGATGGTGGAGGTTTGTTGGGTTTAATTACAGCAGTGACATTAATTTGACTGCAGTTAAAGCAGACAGATCCCAGTCTGGTTACCTTTAAATTGACACTATCGTCTGTAAATTCTGCTCTGGGCTGGTGATGCAAAGCACAGTGGAGGGTAATTAAAATGCATTCTCTCTCCCTTATTAGAGAGTCAGTTCTCCAGAGATGTTGTGAAGCCATCAAGGGGCACCTGGGGATAGTGCTAAACCAAAAGCTGACAAAAGATGTGGGCTTTAAAGTAAAAAAAAACTTTTGATTTGTTTTAAAGGGTTGTAAAAAGTTCAAAGGGAAAACTTTTAGTTTAATTTTAGTCCAGATAATAAGCTACTAAAAATATGTTATTTTGCAGCTGCACTAATCTTTTTACATTTATGAACTGCAGATTAAAATTGGTTAATGTACAATCATGGGAAAGTTACACAAAATTATTTATTTTCATTATTATATTACCACATAACAGTACATTATTGCAGTCTCATAAAACATTGCATTTTTATAGCATTATTACATTATTATGGTGATTTGTAGTTTCTGAATCCATTTTTATTCCCTTCATTGATTGACACTTGTTTGGACCCTCAGGGCAGTGAAACAGCAGCACATTATCACCCTTTAGAGTTTCAAAGTAAGAGAGGCTATTTGTGGTGCCGCTGGTCCCAGAAGGAAAAGTCCCATTGATTTTTCCCTGACACGGCGATTTACATTTGGAGCTCCTCTATGGCTTGGAGTGTGTGCAACTCTCTCGATGAAATCATCTGCACAAAACATCAACAGCTGTGTTAGGAAATCTGATTATTTGATTAAAAAGTCAAGTAGAGTTGGAGGTACAAGCTCCTGTGCCTGACATGTCGGGTTAAATGGGTAAAACACGACTTCTCCGTTAATCAATTCAGGCAGACATTGTGTTCACGTTAGCTACTCTCTTTTCTGGGATGACAATTATTTCGTTTTGTTCTGTCCAATCACTAGAAAGGGATGTGTCTCTGCGACCGACATCATTTTCACTCAGCACAGAAATCTGCAGTAGCATTTGGAGCGGTATGTAAAACATTTTTCATATTGATTAGAGAGAATGTGTCTCCAACAAGGAAATGAAAAGAATTAATTTTGCAGAACAAATCGGAGACCGGTGGCGATTCTGACACCTGGAACCGGGCTTCATCTTCACCACAGATTCATCTGAACTTTGTTCTGTGGAGCCGCCGTCTGCTGCTGCAGTGAAATGAGGCTGATGAGAGTTTACAGGCTGACAGTGAACAACAAACAAACCACCGACGGAGTAACAATCTTCCTCGAAGAAGAAGTGAGACACGCAAACTGGGCCACTGCGTCACATCGTCATCAACAAACCATCACTGCTCACAGACTGAGATCTGTTAACTCCTTCCTGTCTGCTGTGTTATCACCGGACATGCTGACTGTCCAGGGCAGGACAAAATCACCCTTAGGTCACTTGGATCCTGACAGGTTGTCTGCAGGTGATTCAATCCATCATTAATGTAAAACATATTCATTAGTGCAGCTTTAAATCAATTAGGTGATGAAATCATATTAAAGGTGGATGACAGTGATTGAGCCACAGCAGAGTGACAAATCATAGAAGAACCCTGAGTGAGTTAATAGACCGAAAGCAGAGGCTTCTGTGTGGTTCACAAAATTTCCCCGTTGAGTTGACGAGTTTGAAAATTATGTGACTCGTCCCTGTTTCCAAATCTCAACCAACACTCCACCTAAGGCATGTTATATGTGTGTTTAACTTCCCTGTATGTATCTCATTTGTATAGTCTTAGGCTCATATTTTGATCCCAATAACTAAGGGTCATGGAGATGCACCATCCTGGAAAATCATGAACCCCTGCCCAGCGAGGAAAGGAAATCCCCTGGGAGATGGCACAATTTAAAACCCATGAACGCCAAACTGCAGAGAGGAGAAAAAAAAAGGGAGAGAGAGAAACCACTTGTTATCCTGTTGGAGTGGGAGTGATGAAATCATCTGCACTCTGCCCGGTGCCGTGCCTTACCTCACCACTAGAGGGCAGTGTGGCCCTTCTCCCCGACCGTGGCGCTGCAGGTTTTTTCTTCTCGCTGTTTTTTGAAGTATTGAAAAGGCTCTCTGTGTGCGCTATGTGACATCATGTGGTTCTATCTATCTCCCTCTCTCACAGCGGTGCACAGCCTTGTATTTACATAAGAAGGAGGAGCGTGTGTGTGTGTGTGTGTGAGCGTGACTAGTGGTGGCGTTGGTTGGCCTCGTCTGTGGCGGCCAGCGGTGGGAAGGCATGGCATCTGCTGCAATGAACAAAACATATTCTAGCGCCACCAGCTTCGCCTCCCTCTCTCTCCCTCTCTCCCCCTCTCTCTCTCTCTCCCTCTCTCTCTCTCTCTCTCTCTCCTCTCTCTCGTCTGTATTTGTCTTGTTCTCTCTCAAATCCTGCGTCGCTGTGAAGGTGACACAATCAAACAGGCTTTCCACTGATAGCAGCTTTAAAAGGCTCATACCAACATTTTACACCGACACTCTGAATAGCCGACTACTAATCCTGCCTCTGTTACTACAACTGATGCCACCACTTCCACCGGTATCACTTTCTGAGTGACTGCTGGTTATACCTCTTAAATTACTACTACTTTTACTATCTGCTGCCTCTCACACTGACTACTCACTACGACTGTTATTACTACAACAAGTACTACTACTTCTACTACGTTGGTGCTGATAATACTATTACTACAACTCCTGCTGTAACTGTCACTATTTTAAATGTTAGTAGAGCTGCTGCTGTTAATGCAAATAACTACTATTAGTACGACTGATGGTTCTACTACTAAAACTACTACTGCTGCTAACTGTCACTAGAGTCTCTGTCGCTCTATGAGGACATCATTTTATGGCCCCAAACCCACCGTTCAAAGAGTATTTGCAGCAGAAGTACTAGCGGTAATCACAGTGGCAGAAGTTGTTGATAGTCGTTGAATATTATGTACTTATAGAACTACTGATCACATGAGCAGTTCTCCTCTGCTCCTCTGTGTGGGTGAATAAATGATCTGGACTCTGGCTCCACTTGGTACGGAGCTCAGACCAGGATTGATTTATAACGTGTAGATGTAGTTATTGTTGCAGCTGCAGCTGTGGTTCTATTAGTTGAAGTACTTACAGTAGTAGCTTTCAAAGTAAAAAAAAAAAAAAAAAATCCACAGTCCTCGTTCTGCAGAAAAATTCACTTCAAAGTTGAGCTCAGCTGTAATGAGTCAGTCCGAGTTCAAATGGGGATCCTTCAGTTCAAGCTTTAACTTTCATTTCAACATTCCCTTTGTGCTTCCACAGACGTGGAGATACATGTGAGCTGCTGGTGGACGTATGTTCTGTTGCTCCATACAAATACCACGTCCATCAGGACCACTGCTATTGTACGATCAATACCAGTAACTGGGAGTAACCTTGCTCTGAAAAGAACCATATGAACATACAGAGTCTTTAACAGAGCTGCACTTCATGAAGTGCACAAACAGCAGAGAAAGCAGAGACGCTCACTATTCATCCACACTGCGGTCTTTTCTGTTGATTCCCGGTAAGGCCTGTAAAGCCAAGGCACAACACGTGGATGTTTATTGTCTTTTCAGGGCTTCCTGTTACCCAGAACAGTCAGACGTTTAATGACCGACAGGCAGAGCAGCAGTCGGCTCTGCTGCTGAGCGACTGTGTAACACGAGCGCTGCGAAAATTACAGTTTGAGACACATTCTCCTGATTTAATTAAGATCTCAGTGTAGTTTGCCTTTTGAAATGGCAAGCTGAACAGATGCAAATATACATGTACAGACTGTCTATGGGAAAACACAGTTTGCAGAGTTAGCTGCAGAGGCGTTACCTCATGGTGCTGATAAATCAGCAGTTTAAAAGGAAAACCGCGGGTGCAGGTGGACTGATAAGAAGTGTGAAGCTGAATTTCTTTTTAATATAGCTGCTAGTAAGATGATCAGAATGATAACTTAGAGCGCCACGACGCTACCTCTGCCTTGGCAACCAGTGGGAAACCTTTGCTTCCCAGTTAATAGCGGAGAGGGACAGGACAGATTAGGAAATTACATCGAACAACAGATCTAAAACAGACTGAAAAACCAAAATGCTCGCCCACGCCTTTACAAATGCTTTTGTCTTCCTCTGGCTGCAGAACAAAGTATTCACTGGGTCCATATTGTGCTGACAGTGGCGGAAAGCATTGATGTTGGAGGACAAAAGAGAGGAAAGAAAAGACAGACACCAACGCACACTTATTCAGGTGAATTTGTCACGTCACACAGCTACATCACTTTGGATTTAAAATAAACAACAAACCCAAAAAGTAGTTTTCCTGCTTAATTTCCGCCTGAACGAAGCCTTCATTGGTTTTATCAGACTTACCCAAAATAATATTTCTATAATTGAGTTACCCCGAGTCCCACAGTATCTCAGCGTGCAGACTGTTTCTGCACAAGTGAGACAAAACTTATACAAGTTCATTTTTTTAGCGCTGTGATCCCAGAACAGCTGCACAGACACTGTGTTGTGCACTGCCCTGCTCATTAAATATTGGGCCCCTAATTAACAAAACATCTCTTTTATCACATGTATTTCTATTAGGCTGGCTAGTTTCTAAACTAGCTCTATAGTGTAGAGCTAATTATAACTAAAATCTTCTAGTTTGAGTGACCAAGCAATACTCAGATACAGATGACCCACTGGGGTCAGGGGCTGCTGGGACAAAATTCAAAATGTTTATTTTCACAGTGCACTAAAATAAGAGTCAACCAAGAAAGCTCAGTAAGAGGATGCATTATTCAAGTACAGTGGAGAGACCTCTGGGAAATTAAAGTGGATTTATGAAATTTATCACAAAACATGTTGACAAATGAATGATTACACTTTTAATACACAGCAGCCAGGTTGATTGAAAAGCTGTTTTAATCCATAATTAAATGAGCGACACACCCGGAGCTCAGGTGACACTCGACACGGCAAAACAAAGACTCTAAAATACGCAAAATGTCCATGCAATTGGATTAGGAAGAGACAGGCAGAGTACGAACTACAAACACAAAAAGAAACCCTGCGACACACTCTTCACAAAATATAAGTAACATAAAATAAATAAATGCACGTCTCCCTCTGTGGACTAGAACACAGCTGGAAACGATATTTTCATACACTGTTAAAACAACGTGACAATATGAAAGGGGCCGCTCGTAGTGATGAACCCTCTGAGAACCTGGGTCTGCAGTTCCCCTCGGCTTCACCGAGCTTTATAGTGACAGTTCGC
>JAOXYL010000055.1:2020197-2031341 GCA_028564955.1 Terapon puta
AGTGCATGAACTACACTGCAGACTGTAACAATGACAGAGTGACAGCTGTTGAATGTGCATCATGGTCTCATTTGGTACCCAGGAGGTCTGTCCACTGTATGAAAAGGCTGTAGACTCCCTGCACTGCATTATTGTAAACTACTGCATGATGAGCTGATCATGGTGCACATCATGTGTCCACATATGAGCCTCTCACTTCCTCATCATCTCTTTGCATTTTTCTTGCCTGACCTCAGTGTTGTTGACTGGGCAGCTGCTATGACTAATTTGGTCTGCAAACTGGTGCTTAAGTTTACTTTGTGTTAGATTTGTGCAAAATATATAGATAATCCTTCATTCATTCAAAAACAGCATGCAGCATTCAATATGATGTCACCGTATCAACTTAAATCACCTCAACTCGCCACAGCATCCCTGAGATTCAGTCTCTGGTGATCACAGATGTTTGTACAAAATTTCTTAGCTGACTGCAGTGGTGGACTGACGGACAGATAGATAAATCTTGCTGTCCTCAGTTAAAATGACTTGAATTAGAGACGGTGGTAGCCACAGGGTCTCTTGTAAGCAGATTTTATTCCTCGAAAGGAGACTCCTTTCTCAAATATGGTAAACTTAAACTCATTTCAGCGTATCACATTTCACCTTTTGCACATTATACTACTGCTGCTACAAAATCCACCCAACATGTCTGCTGTGTTAACTGTGTGTTTTTTGCGTGTGTGAGCCACATCAGTGAAAGTAAACATCTTGGGCAGTTCCTGTGTCAGATTGCATAGCATGGAGCTGGGAGTGATTATGCCACCCCTGCAGCCTTACGAGACAGATTCTAAATTGGATGTGGCAACAAGAATCAGAGGGATACAAGAGAGTGGACAGATAAACTTTCCAGGGAAAAACGCTGTCTTGCATGCAGGGTTGGAGGAACAAAGGCAACGGCTTGATGTTTTATTTTTCATCAGAGGCATTTATAATCTGTTTCAGTCTTAACTCCCTTCTCACGCACTTCTTTCATCCTTCCATCTTCCATCCTCTGATGCCTGTGGTCCTCATTAGTAGAAATAACTAAAACAAATGTGGAGCTCAAGGTTGAATCTCTGCGGGGCAACTGGCTACTGGACTGAGTGGGCAGACTGCCCATCAACCAAAGATTCACCATCAAGGGTTTGTGTGGGCAAACAGCCCCGCCAGAGTGTCCGAGCAAGTCACTCAATTAGTCAGCCACCATGGCTGAAAGGTGTAGCCAATGCTACTTGCTTTAGGCAAAGTTCACATTATATGTGTTTTTAGCATTGGCTTGGCTTTTTCCCAGTGTAAGTCAGAAAGTAAAGGAGCACCTCCTTGCGATATTAGAGGTGACGTCTGTTCATGTTCCATCAATCCACGTTTGTTAATTTCTTAAAATCTGACATTTGCAGTCACATGTCGAGCAGTAATTGGCCAGGTATGTAGACGTGGGAAAGAAGACAGGATTTGAACTTCTCTTTTAAGATCTTTTTTTTTTTCTTTCAATCGTTACACAACTATTTTGATCACTTTGCTGGTGTAACACTGTGCAACACCATAAATGCCTTCAGGGAGAGATTACACATTTATCCTCATTTGTATATCATCAGGACAAAAATGCAGCGGTCGGTGAGGCACTGTGGGGCATCCAGGAGGACTCTGTGAGACCTTTGCTCCACTTTTCAATGTCTTTGCCATTCATATAAGAACTTTTGTCATGAGCATGTTGAATGAATGAATTAATTTCTGAATTGTGTCTGAGTGCATGAAAAAAGTTCAACTGCCCGACACAGTCAGGTAAGGTAAGTTTAATAGCACATTTAAGTAAGGGCAATTTAAAGTGCTTCAAAAAAGACACCAAAAACATCAAGACAGTGCAAAAGAAATAAAACACAAAAAGGATACAGAAAAATAAGAAAAAGGCTAAAAAATGAGAAAGATATGAAATACAAGAATGAAAGATAAAGTGCAGTGTGGGACATGAATAATTGGATTTGATAAAAGGTAGCAGCAAACACATGGGTCTTCAGCCTTGATTTAAAAGATCTAAAAGTTGACGCAGACCTGCAGTTTTCCAGGAGATTGTTCCAGGTTCTGTACATGGTGCATAACAATGTACATTACTTCTCCATGTTCAGTTTTGAATCTGGGAAGACAGAAAATGTATAATTTTGAAGAGTTTTGAAATGAATTCTGACATATAGGAGCCCAGTGTAAAGACCACAGAACTGGAGTGATTCACTTTCTTGGTTTTGTTGAGGACTGGAGGAGCAGCATTCCCAATCTGCAGCTGCAGCTGTCTGATATACTTGTTGAGGAGACCTGTAAAAAGGAAACACATGCATGAACAAGATTTCCCAAGTCCTGGTGAAACTCTTAAAATACCTTAAATCCTCGATATATTTTATTACAGCAGAATGACTTTGTCATTGTCTTGATGTCACAGTTGGTCGTCCTCAGTTTTGTCTTTATTTAACTGAAGAAAGTTCTGGCACATCCAGTTGTTGACTTGTTTGAGGCACTTATTCAGTGCTTGAATTGGTGATTTGGTTGTATAAATGTTTGCATCATACCCATGATTATGGTTTTACTTAGCTGAGGTATTTAGATGTCTTCCTTATTCTGAGCCAGTGGACACATGAACATGCCAAACAAAAGAGTCCCCAGAATGGAGCTTTGAGGAATAAAATCCCCCCTGTTGGTACTGTGCAAGGTAGTCACACCCAGTTATCACTCTGTCATAAGAGCAGTCTCCGTCATAGTGAGAGAAAACAGTTTTGTGCCAAGAAGTTGTCCGGTTGTTGAAAAGCAGCATTTCCAATTATTTTAGTTAAAAGGAGGTTTGATACAACCCTCTAATTGTTCATTAGTGACATAAGTGTTGTTCTGTTTTAAGAGATGCTTAATGCAGTTTTCTGGGCCTGTGGGTGGACCCTTGAGAGAGGAGACGTGTTGACATTTGTGGAAGATCTGAGCCATGCAATTTGAAACATTTTGAAGACGGTTGTTTGCAGAATATCAAGACAGCAGGATCAGGATTTGTGATGTTGTGTAATGTCGTCCAGTTTTTTTTTATGGTTTATCAGATATGTCTGTCATTATTTGAATTGGCTTTTAGTGGACACAGGGACAATCTGTACCTGGTACTGAGGCATTAACTATTGAGGTCACATTTTCCAAAATTTGTAATTGAAAAAAGACTTTCGAACCTAACATGGGAGGGTTCGTTAGTCTGTTGACAGCATTATTGGCATTATTTTTTGCCATGATGTCAGAGAATAAGGACCACCATGTATTTCTCAGGTCCAAATTCTAAACACCGTCTGTTTTTAGAAGTGCCATAGTGAACTTGGAGATTTGTTGTTGAGACCTGTGTTCAGCTTATTGACCCTTTTTTCAATTCTTGCTAGCATAGCATTTCTCCATGGAGATCTAGTCTTGCCAGAGACCGCCTTTAAAGTTAGGGTTAGGTTTTGGGTCTCTTTTCTCCAATCAAAAGCATCTCCCGCAAAGTTCTTGTCGACAATTTAAGAAACGACAGCATATCTTTTCGATTTTCAGCTTTCTTGCTATTGTTGTACTGTTTTTAATTACCTGAGCGTTACGGGTAACTGTGGGCCCCAGAGGCTCCTGGATAAGCTGACGTCCACCAACCATCTAAATCCCCTAATGCATCATGTGGACGAAAGTGTCAAGCAAGCTGACTGGCTGATCCAACCACGAGTAGGTTTGAAATAAAGACAGCCAAGCCAGCATCAGAAAATGACCTTTTTCCAGCCTTTCTGCTGCAAAGCCTGCAAGCCCACCAAATGACTGTTGACAGAAACACGTCTTAGCAACAGCATGATACCTGTAAGTGTAAAGAACACCCATGGTTCACCTAGATTTGTAGCCCTCCAGTGGGATCACCTATGTAGGCACTGCCTCCCAAAAAATCCCAAAGCTCCCCTTTTTTCTGTTACCCACAAGGCTCAGAAATTATTATTATTATTATTATTATTATTATTATTATTATTATTAGTAGTAGTAGTAGTAGTAGTAGTAGTAGTAGTAGTAGTAGCAGTACTGTTGTTGTTAAGCCTGACAGCGAAGTATGACCACTGGTTTCAGTCATTGACAAAGATGGCAGCAAGCCATCCCTGTGTCACTACATGTCTTTAGAAAAACCATGAACGACATCACTGGGTTGTTTTTCTTCACTCAGTAAACCCAGACCAGTGCAGTGAACCCAGACTAGCTCATGGATACGTCTCCGTAGATGACCCTGACCACTGACTTGCCCTCCCCAACAAGAATAGAAGAGAACAGAAAACTCTCCTTCTGGGACTAATAGGGTATCAAATCTAAAGTCAGATACTCTTGTAGAAGCCTAAAATTCCCTTTCATTAGTTAAAAGTTGAGAAGTCTACATGACTATACTTGTGTTGTTTCTTTTTTATTTCATGCCCTTCAAAAAGCATCGACCAGATGGCACTGGCTATTAATTAGAGCTTCACACCATAGTTTCAAAGATGAGGGATCAATCCCATTATCATTTAAATCTCAGCCCTCGCAGCCTTTGTTGTACCAAGACAAGGCTCACAGAGTGGTCTGTGGGTGCCAGCGGACAATGGAAAGCTCATTTATTTCTATGCACTGTGTAGCTTCCCCTTGCAGAAAATGAATATGTCATTAGCCTGGTTAACCCCAGAAGTAAATTGTTTTAAATCCAGGCTACGCTATATGCATTATGTAAAGCAGTCCTGAATCTGAGCTGGACCATTATTTTAAAGGATGGAGTCTACTCTGCAATTAATTTGAAATGATTGTTCATAGAGAACAAAAGAAAACCTAATTTATTTTTGATTTACACGTCATATCGATTTCATGCTCGCATGACTAACCTGGCTCGATAAAAAAAAAACTCAGTTCTTCAAAATTAATTATCCTCTCAGGGATTTGAAACATTCTACATTGTTCTTTTCATGTCTATGGAAAATCCCCAAATACGCTTTTAAAAGCTCTCTTTTGAGAGCAAATCAAATGTAATAAATGTGTGCTGATCCTTTGAGTTACTGTGAAATAAAAAAAAAATAGACAAAGTTTCGAAAGATGAAGCACTGTTAATGAAAAATGCATTCATCTGCTTAAAGTGTGATAAAACTGACTGAAAAGACCGACTTAAATGCCTTTACTCCTAACGTCAGTGCAGACACTTTCATTATTATTATTATTATTATCATTATTTCTGAATGTGTTGGTATTATTTCTCCAACTTTTATTTTTCTGAAGAAAACTCCTTCCTCACTTTTTCTGTTATTTTTGCCATGTATGTACACAACTGTCCAGATCATCTCCAGACTGTCTGCTATTGGCCCACTTTAGAGCTGACATCACTGTATAGTTGTATGCAGATTTGACATACCTGAGCATATACATTATTAGTATTTGCTAGGTCTTTATAAATGTAACTCTTTCTTACTCTCTCCTGAAATTAGTCAACTAAAGTGATCGATTCTAACATGGGTCATTTTTGATGGGAGAGATGAAAGCTTCTGTGTGCCGTGCATCTAAATGTTGTAAGCTGGTTAAGTCAAGTATCAGGGCTTAGAGGAATGTTGTTATTGGTAAACTGCTAAATCCTTAAACATGACACCTCAGTCTGGTTCCAATAATTTTAGAAACAGCGCTGAATATGGAAGAGGGAGACGGAGAGGGCCAGAAATTGGATTAGCCAGTTGGATGTGATGATAAGCCGGCGAGGATGGCCGGTACAGCGCCTACATGGCCTTTCTGATAACAAAGCTAATCCATCCATCTTAGCCTCCTGGCCTCTGCTTTGATTCCCCTCATCAAACATCCCTCCGCCCTATTGTTAGCCATGTTTGCTGCCTGTCCGGCTGCAGCGCTCCGGCCATAACTCTTCGCTCTGCAACGTGGCGAGCGGGTCAACTATTAATTTAGGTGAAGTGCCACCGCGTCTGTACCTGCTGTTCAGCTCGGCAAGGCGAGGCGAGCTGCTCGGCTGAATGAAAGAGACATGCCGCCTGTCATCTTTCACCTGCCTGGCACCGGCGCTCCTCTGGGCCTTCTTCACATGCACTTGTCTTCCAAAAGTGCCCACCGTGACCGGCAAGACAAATTGCAATATTACGGCAAAACTATCAGCAGGACATTTACTGTGGCCAAGAGTTAAGCCGGAGTCATAAGTCAATCCTAACAGACAGCCAGTCATGGAGGGTGGGAGGTGGACAGAGAGGGAGTGAGAGGGAAACGGCAGGGCGGGAGATGAGAACTGTATTTGATACCAGAGGCTGTTTCACAAAGTGAGATTAAGCAGTCCGGCCTGTTCCAGTAGATTCTGTTTTGGCAAATTCAGCCCCCATAAAACCTTCACCTCTTCAACTCCACATTCCAGTTGGTAGATCGTCATCATTTCAAACTCACACTGTGGTTAAAATAATACCGCTGACTATACCTGAGAGCAGGGTAAGCATATAATCATTTGAAATCAAAGGGGTGCTCTCTCCCAATTGTACAAAAAAATCTAGTTAATTGGGAATAAAAGCCCATCATCATTCTGTATTCTATAATAAATCAAGTTTTATATTTAGCTCTGGCAGAATAAACATTATTTTCCTGGACCCTGCATGTCAAGATGTGAATACACATATAGTAAAAAGCTGTATTAACTATGTGGCCTCTATATCAGTCTGATTAAGCGTTGATGCTACAGATTGACTTTGGAAAAAAATTGCTCTTTGAAGACACCCAGAAATAAGTGTGCATACGTGACACAAAGGGAGGTATATCCTACTATTTACTGTGCTTCACCCCAATACTTGAGTACTGTCACTGATAATTAAAACTATTATCTGGGCTGAATTACTCTTGGTTGGTAGGTAAGTAGGTAAAAATAGATTAAATTGACAAGTTGTTATTGAATTGATTAATGTAGTAATGAATATTTATATTACTTTTCTTGGGAGTGAACGTTCACATTTTAGCCTCGTGTATTGTTTATGAGCTGTTAATAAAATTAAAAGTTAGCTGTTCCATTTTGTCTGTCTTGTTTCCCAGCGACAATATCACTGCATCCAGTAACTATTAAATATGCACCTGATTATAGACCCAGTCAAACATAAAGTTGTGACATCCCAGTCAGCACACCTGTACTCATATCTTGCAGTGAAATGTGAATAATCTCTCACTGATCGATCAAAAGATCCCCTGCAGGACAGATCAGCACAGTGTCATTCGGCTGCACATGGCACATATTTGATTCTTCATATAATTCCAGTTCATTCCTGGTCATGCCCACTCGAGCTGATATTACACATTCTGGGATCCGGAGAAAGGCAACATAAATAAAGTGGAGGAGTAGGGAGTGTCTTTTCCATTAGAGTAAATTTAGTCTGATTAGACAAATTGATGTGATCAGCATTCCACTGGCAGACTGTGTCTTCTGACTTTCTTAATCAGGCAGCAGTGCTGTTTCCTCTTTTTGGTCATTAGATGCTTGTAATCATCAGACTGAATGCGGCTCTGAAGGACACAATGTGCTCTTCTGAAGTGTGACTAATGCATTCCTCTTCTCAGCCTGCTTTTAATATAGCATGCACAACATCCAACAACCCTGTCATGACTTCATTAATCCTAACCGGAGGAGTCACTAGTTAGTTTTGTGAAAGTGAACTAAAGCGGAGGACCAAGTCACGCTTAATGAAGTGAGACTTTCATCAATAGAAGTCCTGCTTTTCCCCGAGCTTCCTCGCTGAAATACCCCCCAGGTAGCTGCTCCTGACAGCTGCTCCCTTGTTTGAACATCAATTTCATTTTCAGCGCTCCTTTGCCCCTGCCTCACCAAATCCCACAACAATTACGACACAGATAAAGTGTTCTGAGGGGGAATGCTGCTAATGAAATGTGGCCTTTAGGGCCACTCGTGTACAGTTATGTGTCAATGCGGTGGAACTGCTCGAGGCTAATAGCATGTCACAGGCTCGCCATCAACAAGCACAGGACTTTGTATTCACCTTCAGGAGGAAAAAAAAAATCTTTAAGCAGGGTTTGTTTATTCAATTTTCCATTTGTTTTGATAGTGATAAACATTTTTCATCTCTCAAAGGGAAACCTTTGAAAGCTGTAAGGATTTTTATTATATTTTCCAAGGACGTGCACGTAGGTATGGTTACACAGAGGAGCAGGCCTGTGTTATATGTATTCATTTAATAATGAATGGATTATCAGGTATCAAGGTGTCCTGATATCCTCTGAGATACCGATTGTTTCAGTTCATACACTTAGAGCTAATAACTCCAGAAGACGGTGTAATTTAACACCCCATGTGTGCTTAGTGTGGTGTTTAGTATAAATATCATTTTCTCTTTCTTGTGTAATAAGAACCACTCAGCTCTTACTTGTTATTATATCAGCTCATGGATCAAACCTTTTCTCTCTGCTTTCACCATCATCCATCACCTCGTGTGCTGCCTACTGTACCATCCTCCCTCTCCTCTGCAGCCTTCATACAAACTGGCCAGAACAAACACATGCCACATTTCACCTGAACCTGCTTCCCAACACCAGCGTCTGCTTGCTTTTATGTTACCGAGCCATTAACCTCATTTGAACCTGTGATTTTTTTTTTTTACTCCACCTCCTTGTCCAAAACTGGAGCCTGCATGATCCACATTGCAGCTCAGAATGGGGGACGTTATTCTCGCGGCGACTAATGTAGCCTGAAGCTTCAAGCAGAGATGAGGAGGGGGCTCCAGAGGTCCGGGAAGCTCATTTCTTCCTTCTCTTCTTTCTAACTCCTGTTCCAAACTTGCAGTCTTCAGCGCCAACCAACGCCACCTCACGTGACCTTTATCAGACTTCACACAGCTCCCTCCAGAGATGCTGAAGGCTTTATACAATTTTTTTTTAGATGCAGAAAGCAAAGGAAAGACCTCTCCCCCGCTCTCCTCCCACCCGCCAGCCTCCCTAAGACTTTTCATTGCTGTCCTGCGACCTCCCTTCCCTTCACCTGAGCTTCCCCTATCGCCTGCTCACCTGTCCCACATCCCCTTAATAGCCCCTCATCTCTGTGTATATCAGTACACACCCATTGTTTTCTGACAGATTGTAAAAAAACCTCTATGTTTTCCTTACATGTCCTGATTCTAACCTGTCTGCCTGTCAGTAAACCATCAATAAACATCTTTTGGTCTGCATCAAGCTCTGAATTGAATGAATTATGAAAATGAATAATTTGGCCTCTGCTTTTACTGTATGTGTGAAAAAATGTTAGAGATAAAACGGTAAATAAAAGAGCCATTAGTCAATCATTATTACATGATTGATGGATAATCTTTTGAGTAAATCCTGGTGAAGTCTGCATCCCAAACAGAATCTGTGGAAGTCCGCCTGCTTGACTTCCTCTGTAACTGTTTGATATTTCCACCAGTCTGCAGGTGCAGACACTGTACCGATTGCCCTCCTTTATTGTAGTTCATTCATGCCAAAGGGCTGCAGTACCCTTGAGTCTTGAGTTACTGACTCCCAGGTGTTTTTTTGTTTTTTTTATTTATACATTTTTTACTTTGTATACATGAAGATCATATATATATCTGTATACATATATATGATTATCTAACAAAGTCAGTGCTAGACACTTTAACTCGTTGCATGGTGTCTCTCTTTGTGCCATATATCAGTTGTGTCCATGTTGGTATTCATCCTATTTATACTGTGTACGCTCAACTTATAATTGCTAAGATAATTAAGAATAAGAATTTTTTTCTCATCTCAGTATGAAATATTTCAAAAACACCAACGTATCATAGCTGGGCTCAGAGTGATGGATTTCTGACCTCATTCACTCTGCGGTGTGTGCAGCCCATCGTCTTCTTCTGCAGAAGAAGTGTGAGATTTAAATTAATAACAGAAAAAGTTTCTGCAGCAGTGTGTTTCTGCGGCTGACAATCACTGTACAGTCCAGTCCCCTGCTGCTGTGGCAAACAGTGCTTTAACAGCTGAGCTCCTCACAGTGATGCAGCAGTCAGCTTCTTGGAGACTGAGGAAAATGATATTACTGTTCCCTACAATGCTAAAACAGATTTTAGACCATTAGGTGATTTTCATGGGGATTATACACATTTTAAAGTTCCAAGCATCCATTAGGCTAATTGTTCACAAATTAAAGATGATTTCCTGGTCTTGCTGTACATCCTGTCATTACCACAGCTAGATGTTATTACCACCACAACATTATTTACGTATAATTATGTGTTCATTTTTTGCAAAATTACTTATTTGCACATTCTGCTGACTTTAGTTTATGATGTGAAAAAATAAAGGCACATTAGGCATATTTTTGTTGCTGACAGAAGCTGTTTTCAAAGGAAAAACTGTCTCCTTTCACTTCAGTGAAGCTGGTATGGAAACAAGAACAGGAATTCAAAAAAAGTCAGTACAAAAGACAAGATAAAAAACTAATTCTTAGCTTTAGAATAAGTGAAAACTGCACACTAGAGGAGGAAAAGTTTTCAAACCACAGAGAAAAGCAAAGGTATGTTTGAGATCCGTATGTAAAACCACAGTGAAGGGACAAATAACCTGAACATTTAACACTTTAGAGGTTCCTCCTGACTGATCAGACCTCTGCTCAGGTTGCCATTGAATGTAACTATGCAGGTAATTATGGGATGTTACTATGTTCTATGTAATTTAGATACTAGTAACAATTATAACGGTGTAAATTGTCCCATTCTTACAGGTACAATACAATTTTGAGAAACTATAAATTGAGGGAGCTGTCATTTAAGCCCGGTCTCTCACAGAACACCCACACAATCCTGAGAGGAGGTCTAAGAGGTCTCCATTAACTTGTAAATTTGTGCAAATGCTCTTTAAGTTTATTTTTCCAAACATTAGTTACACTTTTCATGACTAATATTGGATAATGACAGCGTGTGACAGCTCAGCAGACCCTCCTCCTGCCGACTCTGCTGCCTGGCTGACGTGAACATCGAGGAACATGTGGAGGGTTCACCAGCTAAGATCCTGACCACACAGACCATCTCTGCCTCCATCTATAAATCCACCCCAATGTGGGAGGAAACACAGAGGTGGATGTGAAAGGATTAAACACTGGCTGTGGTCCCGGACACATGCAT
>JAOXYL010000055.1:2062383-2073562 GCA_028564955.1 Terapon puta
TATTGCATGCCACTTAGATTCGGAGCTGCAGCGCGGCATCGCTTCTGCATGCTGGATACGAAGACACACACACACACGCACACACACACACACACACCTTTCCGCAGCTATGATTGATGTCGAATTGAAACTAATTTGTTTGTTTACATGTAAGGAAAGCGCTCGGGAGAAGAATAGTGCACGTCTGTCCCGGTTCTATAGTTTAATGAGGCGGGCCGCACTTCCTGTCAACACACACTCGACACACAATCCTCTTGGGCTCTCTTTTTTTAATCAACACACCCACTCACTTATAGCGACGCACATTTCCATAACTGCCTCCGTACTTTCATCCGTCTCTCACGTCGGGTTAAACTCGGCGCTTTGTATTCGCACGCTTTAAGGTGTCGTCGTCGTGTTCAGTCACCGACAGCCACGCCGAGCCAGACGCAGTAAATTTTTTGGGCTGATGTGCCAATATGATTTTCTTCCAAAGCCTCTGGGGTTCGTAAATCCCGCAGCGCTGAGAGATGCTTAGCAGTGATGGGTCGGCACAAACACATTTCCATTCCTTTGGGCGTTTTGTGGAACAAAACAATCAAGCAGGGTTAGAAAGTCACACGGTACATTACAGTGACGGATTCCTGAAAGCCCAATAAAGACCCTTACATCAATGCCAGTTTCAATTGATTACTTTTAATGAGTGCAAATAAATAATGCAGGACCTTTCTCTCTCTCTCTCTCTCTCTTTCTCTCTCTCACACACACACACACACTCACACACACGGGTGAGCAACAGAAACTTTAGCAAAGTTTAATGCCCTTCAATTGCTTTGCCTTTGTTGAAATGTCTTTGAGCAGAATTGCTTGTTAGCACTTTGCCAGCCACCAGATCCCAATCGCACCAATAAGACGGAGTCAGAGGACATTTCATCCTGTTAGGTCAGACGCACCGGTCGCCATTGGTGAAAGCACGCAGGAGATTTACATTCATATCCATGGTGTCCAAATGAGTCCGGACAGTCCAACGTTGTCGTGCGTCGCTAAGGGCGTAGCATAGATGTGGATGAACTTACTTGCTCAGGGTCTGCAGAGGAGGTCGTCCTGTGCCTTCGGGAAAAGTGCAACATGATCACGAGATCGTTTGATGTCACATCCCAGTGTTCTCCGTTGATTCATCTGCACCTTTCTTTAGTTAGCTCAGCAATGATTAGTGGATTACACGGACGTTCATCGTCACCAGAGGAGCCACGATCTTTATCTGAATGATTATCAATACTTTGCTGAGTTCATGTAGAGCGCTCAGCGTTAGTTGTTCCTCCAAGATTCACAATCGCTGGATCGTTCACTGTTCGTTCAGCTAACTAAACCTGAATAACTACTGAACGTTGGTGTTGATGATCCACCATATCTTCATACTTGTACATGATTGTTCTCCAAATGACATTTTTGTTCTTGAGGATGAAAGAATCACTGGTTGACTTTTCATGTTTAACATCCCTTTTATTAAAACTGCCATTTGCAACTGAAATGTTTTAGACTGCTTTGGGATTTGCTTGTAACAATCATTAATAACCTACATGAATTCCAAAATACCGTTAAATATTCTGGAGTGCCTTCTTTAAATCAACATGCTCACTGAAATAAACTTGAGCATGTACGGGGCATAATAAGCCCCCGGGGGCGACTTACCGTGTGAGCCTTCAGCCTTTTAGGCAGATAAAGTTGCTGCTCGACGGCACGTTTCCAGAGCTCTTGAGAGAAACGGCCCTTCTGTTTTCCTATTTTTCTTCCTAAGATACTTCCAGTCAAATCCACTCCTCTAACCTTTAGGCCACCGCATCCCCACGGTGCTGTTACGGTAAGATCTCCCCCATTTTATCTGATGTACAATGTCATCCTCGAGGTGCGAGGAAGCAGCTGAGAACACATTGCCTGCTGCCACGCGGCGACGCCAGCGGGGGGGCTTTGCATTAAGGCTGCAATCTGGCTCAGCATGGGTCCCGTCTCTAAAATGTACGCATGTATATTTCATGAGCGTATGAAAATGTAAACTCCAGTTATCTCACTCGCATTGTTTTTTTTCTCCCCCCCCCCCCCGATGGAGGCGTAGAAAAAGATGAACAGACCTCGGCTATCTGTGATTCATCACAACACGTTTGAATATGCAAAGACGGACTGAGTCATCCAGTCATTTCCACCTTGCCTCTCTCTTTGTGCGGCGGCGGGACCAGTGGCCTGATTAGAGCGCCGGAGGCTCTGCCCTCTCTTTGCCTCCACATAAATAACTGTGTCATTGCTCGCTGAATTAACAAACACGGGCGGAGGTTTAATTTCGCATTGTTGCTCGCCTATCTCTCTCCGCTCCGCTCTCTTTTCGCTACTTTGCCTGCTTTGCATTCTGAATTCACTGATTAAGTAAACCTGATTAGCTCAGCCGCCGCTGCCAAATTCACTCCTCGGTTCCAAAGAGGATCTTTTTTTTCCCCTCCCTCTCTCTCTCTCTCTCTTTCTCTCTCTCTCTTCATTTGCCATCCCTCTATCTTGTCTTTCAAACAGATGAATGGATGATGAGATTTGACAGGCCCATTTTTACCAACAGAGAGGTAGCTTCCTGTATGTGAGGGCTGCACTGATGGAGGCTGACTGCCAAAACCAAGAGACCTGCAGTAATGCCAATTTGCAACATCACCTGCAAAAACTGCTACGCCACCCACCCACCCCCACCCCCCCGACTCAAACATCACAGGAATCATTTGTGAGGGGTCTGATTTGTTTTGTGCGTACGAAGCTAAACTCAAAGCTTTTTCTCAGGAATATACAGCGGTCGTTTTAAGTACCTCTCCTTTTTTTTCTCACCTGTTCATATTTCTAGAAATGCCTCATTCTATGCAGATTTTTCTTAGTGTTTGAGATTTTCTTAGAAAAGTTTTTTTTTTTTCTACAGTGTTATTGCTACAAGTTCATGCATTGAATTCTATGCATTTTGTTACAGGTCCAAATGGGTTCTTGGCTTAATACTTTAAGTTTTAATATTTTCTATGTAATCCTAATCAAAGACATCCACTGTTTTTATTTCTCATTGAATAAGGTGTAGACTTCATACAAATGCAAAGTGCTACAAACTAAACAAGTGTATATAATATTCTTATAATATCTATTTATGAGTTATTTTTCTTAAGAGTTAAAGAAAGTCAGTTGGACCTGTGTGTGTTCCTGAAGACATTTCACCTCTTATCTGAAAGGGTTTGAACTGAAGAGGCTTTTCAAACCAGAGATGAAACGTCTTTCATCATTTTTCGATCTCTTGGAAATAACCGTGACCTGGAGGACTGATAATCATCACAGAACAGAAGTAAAATGCTACGTTAAAGTCTGGAGGCCCATTCAGTGACAGTGTATTTAAAACGCAGGACCACACACTACAACTTTATTCATTTAAAACACTGACTTATACAGCAGTTACACATACTGTTACCAGGAAATATGGCTGTTAAAATGAGTAATACTACATCCCTCACCTCTGACTGTAAGGCGTCAGTGCCTAATGCTGGAGTATTTGAAAGTTCACATTATTTCTCTTATCATCTTTACCTGAGCCAGTACATGAGGTCAGTTTTCATAAGATTATACAGATGTTAAAAAAACATGCCAATCAGAAGCGATCGCATGCATTTTATTCACCAAACGTTCCTCTGGTTTTATAGATCTTTCGTTCCAGTCTGCATTTTTTCATTAGGGCGGTTTAATAAATGAAGGCCCGATTGATTTTGAGTAACATTTAGCAGCGCTGTCAAATGAAAAGTGATTTAGCGAACGCGAAAAAGTAACCGTCTTCAGAGTTGGAAAGTGGGCCAGTTTTCGGCCCCGTCAGCACTCTCCCCACTTCACTCGCCACGAGGCGCAGCGTGTTACCGACCAAACAGATGGAATCCCCTCAGTGTTTGAATTTCATCTGTGAAAATGGTTTATTTAAATATTATTCTGATATCGTCATTATAATACAAACTGTTGCAATGTTCCAGTACAGAAGCCTCACACAATACCAAAGAAAAGAGAACTATAATTCATCATAATTTTTGACAGCTCAACAGACAGACAGGACCGCATTGAAATGAAATACATTAGAGGAAACAAATACATCTAGAGTGAATGTGGCATCTAAAAACCGAACAGAAGGGTGGTTGTGTGATGTTTCTGAAATAACATCCCCGGGTGAAGGGAACCGCCGCTCCAGCCGTCGCCGCGAACTGTTCTCCTCTTCGGTGACGGGGGGCCTCGTTGCTCGCGAGCAATTTCGCCTCCATCACGACCCAAAACTCAAATTTTCACTTTTCTCATCGCTCCGATCACAAAATCTAATCAGACATCGCTCCAATCTCTCCTTCTTTGTTATTCGATACGCTGCAAAGACGCACAGAGAAGTGAGTCCTCTAGATTAGGATGAAAGCTTTATAAGGAGATGTTTCTAAATATATATATAGATTTTTTTTTTTTTTTTGTCAAATACATTTTAACCAAGTTCATTTTGAAGAGATGAAAACCCACTTTGGACTTGTTAACACTTGAATATGAGTACATGACACCATTATTACAAGTACAGAACATCACTGGCCTCTGCCTTTTTAAATGGATTTTTAAAAAAAAATGTTAACATGCGGATTATTTCATTTACAAGTTGTACAGATCTGTAGCTTTTTACATGAGGGTTGGACTAAATGTCCACTCAAGCTCTAGCACGCTCTCTTTAAAGTGCCTCAGCACATTCCCAGCAAAATCTCATATTCATCAGATTCTTATTCTCGGTACCTTAAAATAAGCTGCACTCTTCCTGCAAACTAAACGCCCTGAATCATGTTACATAACGCGGCTCATTTCAAAATACAGCAAATCAGTTTCCAGTCACAGCAGAGTGGCATATATATATATATGACAGTGTAGCTAGATTAACTGTCCAAATACACCCTGAGGTTATTTGGAACTTGAGGGATTAGACGGGGTTGCCCTCCATCGCCCGCACGTTTTGTACCCAGGCTGGAAGCTGCTGATCAGCGGGTGTCCCGGGTCCGATCCCAAAGCGTGACAAGCTCTGTCGGATCTCTGAACCTCGGCGCTGAATCAACAAGTTTCCCCCTCCACCGTTCTTTGGGAATGCAACTATACAAGAGAGATTTCTGCACAAAGCGGAGTAAAAGCTCGAAAAGGAGGCGAGCGTTTAGCTTTTCAAGAGTAATTACAACTGTACGGTACGTTTGGATGTTACATTATGCCGTACAACACACCAGGAACTACATAATCACTTCATGTTACCTCAGGTCAGCGTCCATTCTGGGCATCTACCAAGCAAAATACGTGCTTAGGGGTCAGGGGTCACCGAAATAAGACTGATCTCATCGCAAGTCCGGCGGCATGATACTCGAGGTGGATAACATTCACGTACAGTATGATTCTTCAGACATAAATCAACTATTCTATACTATTACTGATAAATATTTCATTTTGAATGGGAGCATCGGCATTTCTGAGGGGGTGGTGCACAGTTTTCAGCTCAAAAGTTAACAACAACAAAAGAATCCCATTTTATTTCAGCCGCTGTTCTGTGTAATGACCTGGAGAGCTATGAAACCAAGAAACACCTTTGTCTGTACTTTGTGTCAGATTGTCAAAGCGTTTTGCTTATAAATGCTCTGCGTGGATAAAAATCTCTATATGATATATCATCTGAAAATAAAGCTAGAAATATATTACTGTGACATATAAGAGAGAGGATTTCGACAAAATGAACTTATTTCGCCCAAACGTGGGTCATATACAGTGTTGATGAGGAGCGAGTCTACTTTCTATGTTGCGCCGCATCTCGTGTCCAGCCAGTCAAACGACTTCCTGCGAATGTGTGTTCGTGTTCGCAACGGTCGTGATCCAAAGTGGGTAAATACTCATTCGTCCTCTGTAATAATGAGACATACCGGGGAGGTGCACAGCAGCTGAAGCATGCCATTTAAACATGGTGCAGGTCAATTAAAATTAATCATCCAATGGTCACATATCAGGGTTTTGAATGACTCATAAACTGTGACATCCTTTTTATTCTGACTCAGGATGCAACACAAATTCAAATGACAAGGAACAATTGTTCTTTTTTTTTTCTACACCAAAGCTAGCACATTAAAATAAAGCTTAATTCAACATACTGTAACACTGAACTTCAAGTGTTGACTTATGTAGCTCAAATATATTTCCCCCTTTTTCAGCCTTCAGACCAATAAGCATGCACACCTGTACATGTATCACTAACAAGATGTAAAATTATGCACATTAGATAATTTGGACAGCCAATACAGCTGAAAGTAAAGTGAGAAATTTAACCTTCTTTAACCTGATGGTTAATGTTAACAGTCTAAATTAACGTGTACTTGAATTTCTTTTGTCTCTTTGAGTGCCTATTCACAATGAAGTTCCATAGCTAATATGGTGAGTGTCAGCTATGCGTACAGCACATACAGTAAGTCTAGATGTTTCAAATAAAACAGATATATATTTAGATTCATATATATTACACAAATGTAGATTCTTCTTTTTCCTTGTTCACTTTTGAGCAATGAACACATGAACTTGAACGGCGAAAAAACCATAAGAAAGTCATTCCTCCGTGAGAGTTATCCAACAAGGTACAGAGTCCGTTTTCACACCGGAGCGTTGCACCTGGGATGGTGTCGAGTCGACGTCTGTACAAAAGGTTATCCGACTGGTTTTAAAGGTGACTGGTGTTTACAGTGGCTAATAACAATGTGCTGGGTGCAAGAGCAGTGGTGGCTGGGAAATGAGGGCCAACTGTGCTGTCCGCATGGTGGGGGGGGAGGGGGAGGTTTGGGGAGGGTTTGGGGGGTTGCGGGGTGGGACGGAACGGGCGATTTTCTCGTTCACTTGGAGAGCAAACAGAGAGAGCGAGAGAGAGAGAGACAGAGAGAGAGAGAGAGAGAGAGGAGGAGAGGGAGAAGGAGAGGGAGAGATTTGGGCACAGACCATATCAGTTCTTCAAATTATAACAAGGCTTCCCTCACCAAACCACACGCCAGGAGGAGGACAGCCAGTCCATAGCTGGATGATATTCTTGTACCTGTGGAGAGAAAAAAAAAAAAAACGACGCATTAAAACACGTATGATGACATTTCTTGATGTAACGCTGCTCGATGAACCAATAAAATGCCATGGTGATGATGTAAGTGCTTCCGTGTGTCCGTCTCCAGCAGCAGATTTGATCCTATAACAGACGGCTCATAGATACTTTCTCAACATTACTTCATGCACTGGTACAAAATGTGCTTTATGTTTCGAACGTGCTTCCTGTTTGTGCTTCTCCATCCTCTGCGGGGCAGGTTGTAAAAGCATGGATTCATACACGTGCGGCAAAATACGATTTACGATTTTGTTTTCTTGACACCTCGGTCATTAAATTCCTTTTAACGCTACGACAAACATTATTAGACCATTAAACTCTCATCACGCTTTCTTCTTTCACTTTCCTGTGGCTCAAAACAGAAAGAAGACTGGGAATATAAGTCTCTTATTTGTTAAAAAAAAAAAAAAAAATCCACATGTGCGGAGCCTCAGTCTTGAAAGATGGCTCGTTTTACATATTCACCTCCTCAAATTCACACATCCTGCAGAGGCTGCTCAATGTGACAACGGCAGTGGAACCAATGGAAAACGGTGCAACATTCATAGAAAACTGTCAGGGTCTAAAATGGTCCCTTTGCTTGTGATGATTACCTCCATCTTTACCACACGGCCACAGAAAACTACCAGTATGCCCCCCCCCTCCTTTTTGAAGTAAACAGCCTTTGAGCGGTTATGAAAAGGATTTACATGAGAAGCTCCCGTCGCTCTGCCCCGCACCACCACAGACAGCTCCGACTGTTCTCCGACTGTTCTCCGACTGTTCTCCGAGCGGCTGACACGACTAACAACTGAAAACCAGAACGCGGCCTCCTCGGCCCGCGGTTTGACTCGCTCGAGTCTCGGGGACGTGGAACCTGAACTTACGAGAGGAAAGACACAGACGACAGCTACACAATCCTCTGCAGCAGGGTTCTGCACACAAACAAAAAAAAAAGAAAAAGAAAAATAGTTTATTCTCCATCAGCAGAGACAGAAAAAGAAAAGAAAGGATGTAAGAAAGGAAAAGCTTTGAAAGGACTGAGAACTGAGAAACAAGACAAGTCGTAATCCTGTGAAACAAGGCAGGGTTCGGAAAACAGAAAATGAAAATATTCACTAAATCATATTGACATTGACTGGATTCCTGCGTCAGAAGGAAGTCTTCAGGGAGGGGGGGGGCGCCTGTTCCTCGCGGCCCGGCTCTGGATTGTCTTGGCTGCTGGGGATTGGAGGATGAAGGGAGGAGACGGAAGGAGGGGGGGGAGGAAGGACAGAGATGGAGGGCTTTGACCCTTTATTCCTCCCCACCACATCTCATTTGGCTTGAGGTGATCTAGAGAACAGGAGCGCCACAGAGGAGCAGCAATCACTCTGGGCCAAAACATCCTTCACACAGAGAATAATTAATCAGCCCCCAGCTACGAGTCAGGACGGGACGCGGACGCAACGGAGACGCTACATAAAAATGAAGGCTGAATAAAAAAAAACAAAAAAAACAAAAAAAAAAGAAAGACGGGCTGGTTCACTAATCTCGAGCGTTTTATAATAATCTGCGGCTAAAGACGCACAGTTTCTCCGACAAAACGGGAAGCACTTAATCGATCCATGTGGCTCTTTTTGGAAACGTAACCCCTGGGAGCCCTTGGGGGGGGCAGTCTAGACCGCAAACGCTTTTTTACACTGGAGCGTCTCTCGGAGCAGCTCTCGTTCTAATCCTGCTTATTTCTACTTTAAATCTCTTTTTTTTTCCACCAACAACCATGTAAACACACAGCTGATCTCCAATAAATGAATGTATTTATATATTTATGCTCATTATGGGTTTGTCGCAGTTTTCCAGGCCTGCACTTCAGTTTGTTTGATCATTATTCAGTTAGAAATTTTTAACCTGGCTATTATGTCCAATTTTTTGCAATTATCTGCCCATTTGTTTTTTTTTCTCTTCATTGACAGATTGGGTGTATTTTCTGGCGTGTCGGGCCGACATCGCCTGCCCAGCCCGGTTCAGTTGAGTTCACTTCAGTCCAAGCTTCATTTCTGCTGCACTCACCTCCCTCTCTCTGCTCCTGCTGGTAATCCCACAGACTCTTAGCATTAGCCGTTTGAATATAGCCAGTAATAGGCACTCAGCAGTTTTTGTAAGAGTACAATTAGAATTTCAAGTAGTTTTAAGGGCTTTTTTTTTTCTCTAAACGGGCATATCTCCGTGTCGTAAAGTCATAATGCAAAGTAACCGTCTGTGTCTATCACCTGTCTGAGTGCTGAGCTCACATGTGCCGACACCTCCATGTTTATTCTGCTTTAGCTCTGTAGAGACAGCAGGATTACTCCCCCAAAAAGAAGTCTGAAGTTAAAGGGAGCTGGTTCGTGCCATTTTCTAAATGTATTTATGGAGATCTATCCAGGAAGGCTAATAGTCTTTGTAACTCTGAGAGGAGGTGATGTGAGGTTGAGGCACTTTTTGTAAATCAGGACAGCTCAGTGGGGGACAAAAGGGAAAATGACTGCAAAAATGTAAATACTGAGAGAGCATATTCATGGTTTATATATGAACGATTATACTTGTATTTATCATTATTACATGTAAACCTGATTATTTAATGGGGTTTATCTCTACATATTACTACCATAAATGTATCAGTAATTAGTCTGCTGCTCTTAAATCAAAGCAAAAGTTAAATTCAAAATCCAAAAAGTATAGATCTTGCCAGTTTATCCATATAAAATATCCATTATATTTCTTCATATTTTTCATATTGTAAAAAGAGTTACAGAGTTAATTGGTGCATGTATTGTGAATTTGATTTATTTCTCTGTCTTTAACAGTACGGCCACTGACTGTACTTTAACTACGCTGATTCTGTTCCTGTTTGGTTTACTCGGGTGTTTGTAGATTGCATCAGGGAAGCTTTCTACTTGAACTGGAGGCGAAACTATGCTACCACACTGCAGTGTTTGAGAATAAAATCATTTATTTGCTTCTGTAAACTGCAGATGAGTTTCTGTTGTGTGTTTTTTTTCTTTCCTTTGCAAAATGCTCATATATTCTCTCCAGCTTTTTGAACACGATACATTAGGACAGGTTCTGGGCAACACTGTGTTCAGGTGGATATTTAATGTCCTCTGATAGCCATGGGGAGAAATCCGACAGCTTGCATCTATTCTGCAAAAACCTGCACAGCTGGGCTCGAGAAATGGCTCTAACTTATGTATGTGAGGAATGTGAGAGTATGTGGTACTTCTCTTTGAAATGTGCTGCATACGAAGAATACAACGTATAAAAGACAAGAGCAGTGATTGGATGTATTCATGCTTAGGAATAGGATACTGATGTATCTCATTATTACTATCTTACTGTATTACTGGTAAAGAAATTCCCAGAATACACCAAAATCAGCAGTCGATGTTTCCACTAGAAAGTACGTGTGTGTATCTCAGCCTGACATGTCGCTTTGCTCTGTGCCATTAAAAATCTATTTGTAACACATCAGCAGGCCACACTGTTGCACTGGGTGACACGTTTCTTCATCACCATGAGCACACACTCTTTTATTCTGACTAAAAACCACACACACCATCCTGCTGGCCCAAATACTCACGAAAGCACTAAATCTGGATCCCTCCTCTGCTGAAAATAGTCCCCAGCACATGTTCATGTTCACAAAAAACTGCAGCGCTCACTGGTTAACTTTGCTGAACAGTATAAGGCCGAACACAGACCTGGAGATAAAGTCCAAATTTTCTCAGATATTCCCTGCTGATGTTATTATAAATTAAATGAAACAACAACAACAAGTCTAACTGTCTATTTGTTTTCCTCGCGGGGGTCATTTCTTTGGTCACGTCATGATGTATTTTTAAAATCTGGTGAGAGGACTCCTGATAGAGCCACGCTCCCCTCACAATCTGATGATCAAGTCACACTGGCAAAGAACAGCAGGGGGATTGTTATTCATACATTATCGATTTGCCGTTGTCGCTTTCTATTGTTGTAGTTTGTGTTTTTCATTTTCGTTGTCTGAGAGAACACAACGGTAAAAGA
>JAOXYL010000055.1:2086116-2099253 GCA_028564955.1 Terapon puta
ACATTTTCTGCATAAATAAATTGAGAAGCTGGTTCTAGATAAAATTCCTAAACGTGTGATTTTGTCAGGCGTGACGATACATAACCACAGAGATGCAGCAATCTTGTGAATTTAATATTACCATGGAGCTGCCGGGCTGGTTGATTTGCAAAGTTGCTTGCAGTGGCAGAAAAGGGAAATCTCTGATGGTTGATAGTGTTGTTTTGTCTCACTGAATACAGGTATGATCCTGTCACCCGGTTCTGGTATTATCACATATAAGCACTTAAAAAATAGCCTTTAGATACTGACAGTGTTACCACTGATAAAGTGAATGTCTAAGTTGAGGTTTAAAAAAAAGGCCATCAAAACAAAAAGCATAGTCATACCTTTAATGTAATACTCTTTAATTGCTGGTTTCATCATTTTGATAATATATTTTTGTGAGTACCTATTTTTCTCAAGATGATGAAAAATGCAGAGGTAGAAAAGAAGACCTAAAATCTGTGAGTGAGTCTATAATCCACAACTGTGCATGTGTGCATTTATTTAAAAGGGTTGAATACTGGCCGGCGCAGCTTCGAACGAAAACAACTCAAAGGGAGAAACACCTCTGTTGTTCAGAAGACCGCAGTGCTTAATTTGGGGAATGGGTATAAGCCGCTGACCTGCTTGAGAAACCTGCTGTGTGTTGTGAGTTGAACCTTTTTATTATTTAAGAGAGAAATGACTAAGCAAACACAATTGGAAAAAAAAGGGGTTGACGGAGTTTTTCTGTGTTTTTAAAGGAAAATTATAGATGCAGTTTGCTCGTTGTCCTAACTTGTGATAATAATTAGTTATTGAGTTAATCAGTGAAATCAAAGAATTCTATATATATTTCTATAAACTAGTCACTAGCCACGTGTTCCTGTATCTATGCCTTTATGGTAATGTGGAAAAAATATTACCATAAAAAAATGTTATCATGTAAATGGCACTATTTGTAATGGACAGGAATTTACCTATGACCGTCTGAGGACTCTGGTGAGGTCACATGGGGGAGGACTGTGCGGTGCACCCGGCACACAGCTCACGCCCTGACTGACAGGGAAAAAAAAGGGGCGGAACGGTTGCTCGGGCATGAGCCCCGGAAGGGAACCACTCTGACAGTAATAATACACTGCCACTGATTTCACTGATTAGCTCTTTTCTCTGGTTGAAGGTGTATTATTCGGGGAAATCAGCTGCTGTTGTGTTTGCTGGGAATGAAACGCTGCCAACGTGGCTCGCGGCGGCGCGCGTTTCAGAAGGGCCGGGCTGCAAGACCGAAAGGGACGCGCCACACGTTTTCTGCAACTTACACTTATTTTTGTCCCCTCGTCATCAGGATCAGGCTCTGGTATCATCTCCACCTGGAAACACAGAAAGTAAGAGAAAGGAGGAAACGAGCGTTAGGATAGCGATAGACGCCTGCTGAGTTCAGTGAAGCTCTCTGAGGACGCACTCAAAGATGTATTTCATAAAAGTCTAGTGTCAGACTCCTTAAACCTACAGTTTCATAGCTGACATCACTACAAGTTTAAGGGGAAAAAAAGCATCATCTGTCTTCTGACGGTTATAAATGTTTCATTACATCCACACAGTTTACGGACTGAGCCACTGCGTTGCCATTGTTCTGCCTTTAAATATAAATGCACAAAGATGTCACTCTTGTCGCCGTTTTTGATTTATTTTTAGGTTCTTTGAGTGGTTCTGCGGAGAAATTAAAAGGCAGCTTCCAGACGCTGCGGCGAATCAAGGAGAGAAAAACTGGTTCAGGCCGGGATGCTGTGTGACAAACTAACAGCTTCCTGAGACAAATTATGCCTCAAAACCTCCATCAGTCTCTGCAGTAAAAATGATATTACCCATGAAAACTTATGACAAATAATAAATGTCAGAAGGCCTGGAATAGCTTTTCAGTGGGAAAAAAAAGAAGAATTCAAAGCACAAAAAAATACTTAACAGCAGGCAGGCACTGGGGCTCAAGAAATGGCCCCTTTTGAGCTCTGGTGGCACAGTTCTAGCACGGTGGCAAGCACTAAGCCTACAGTCTACATCATGGACTGGGCATTGATTTTAGACGCTATAATTTATTTATCCCACATCGGATGCCAAATGGATGTGTGCCCGGACAAAAAAGTCTGCTGACTACAAAGCTGAAGAAGAGCAAGAGTGGTGCCGCAGAAAAAGGGGGTTGAGGAGGAGGAGGAGGAGGAGGAGGAGGAACAAGTTTCCCCCAGAGGACACCGGAGCTATTGGCTCCACGGCGGAGACAAAAAGAGGGAAGGACAGGAGAGGGATAAGATGGCCAGTTATGAGCGTTTGCAGCAGAGAGCCGTTCCTTCAAGTGGTGTAATTACCTCGGAGGAACCGAGCACTTTTCTCTGGAGGATGTCGGGCAGACAGGTGATTAATGCGCAGAATTAGGAGCCGCGGCGTTCCCTGTCTGCATGTATGCATGAGTCTTACATCTTGACTTCACAGATGGACCTGGCATCCTCTATTGTATCAGGGAGACGTCTTTAAGAGGGAGGCAGGATTAATTGTCCCAAGCCTTGGCGTCGGACCGTTTCAAGTCATCAATTTCGGCCTCCTCTTTTTACAAACTTCGCGGTGGTTATATGGGCTGAGTGTGCAGTCTATATATGTCACCTGAGGAGGATAAAGTTGGGGCTCGTGGAGTGCAGATGCTCCGCTCTGGTCTGCACAAAGTGGCTGCTGCCTTCAGGAAACCGTGCTCACAGTGACAAGTACCACGGTGGAAGGCCGTTTAAGTGCTTTGGAAACATTTCATTGTGTAAAATCCTGCAAGGCTATTTAAATTGCCTCGTCTCGTTTTTGTAATACAGAGGCGAATAGTTTTAATTCTTTGTTTGAATTCAAATCTGTTACTTTTATTTAAGCAGAAGTGCACATCAGGATCGGTGTACTTGTTGTACTTTGAATGGCCGCCTGTTAAAACAGCTGTCTCTGGGGGAGCTTTGTACAGTCGGAGAAAATAACCCTCATGATGTCACCACAAATTAGGGGCACGCTGGCAGGAGGCAGATGTTGAGGAGGCAGTGAGGGAGCAACGAACAGACATTTAACGAACGTGGAGTGAATTCGGAGCTTTACCACAGCGAGGATGTTGGTGGAGCAAATTAGTTGTGGGACTAACTTGAGATTTCAGATGGAACCACAGACCTACAAAGTAAAGGTACGACAACAGACCGCACTGTGCTCTGACCTACCAAAGGCTTTATAAATTCATCATCAAGTAGTCCTACAGAGAGTGGTGGGCGTGAATGAAGTTGAACAACACAAAGGCAATTTTGGGCAACGCTGTTTATTTACTGGTGAATCTCCCTTATTTTGCATTTTGATGTTTTTAGTTTAAAAAAAAAACGACATCCACGTATCCTACCCATCCTTTACACATTACAAATGACTTGTAGAGACCAAGAAGTGTCACGCATGACAATTCTAACTCATGAAAATAATCCCTCAAGGTTCATCAGGGTTACCATTAGTGTTGTTTTTGGCAGCCATTATAGTTTTAGTTTTAGTCTTTGAGCGAAAATGCCTAGTTTGTGTCTATGTGGGATAGTTTTAGTCCAGTTTTCCTTGAAAATGCAAAAAGGTTTTAGTCTAGTTTTTGTATTAAAAAAGGGGAGAAAAGTATTTTTTCACAGTATTTAATCCTGCTCAGTACACAGACAGCATTATCGAATGATTATTACCTTTAGAAGGACTATTCAATCTTTCTTTCTCCCTCTGTGTTGTCATTTTCCTCATTTTGTTCACCGAGCCGAGGCAGCTAGCTTGATGCTTGACATGCTAGCTGAGGCTGTGCTAACATTAGCCAGCACAACATCCTCCGTCTCTTCTTCACTCAGCTTCTTTTTTTTTCTATTCGGCGGTACGTTTTTCTTTAATTGTACCTGCTTCTTTCTCTTCCTTTTTTCTTTATTTTGGCAGCCTCACTCAGCTTTTTGCCATTTTCCGCCTATTTTCGCTCTTTTGGTCCGCTCGCGTTTTCCTTAGCATTTCTCACAAGCTAACTGACAGGAGGTCAGGTACAAATGAATCCTCCTGTTTTTAACCTGACTTTACTAAAGAAAAACTGATCCAGGATCTGCGCCAGGAAAACCACCTGTTCTCTAGGCCCGCCCACCCTGACAATTAACCAATCAACACAGAGCATCGTCACTCGCTTAATGCCAATCAACGCTATTTCACTCATTTGATTGGATGATTACTTTTTTTGTCATGGCTGAGGGCTCGTGTCCAAATTGCCCATTGATCAGTTTGTGCCACCCACTGACATTTTCGTCCAGTCTCGTCTCAGCAACGAAAACTCATCGTGTTTTCGTCATCAAAGAGCCATGTTTAGCTCTTCACCGTCTCATTATCGTGATGAAAAAAAAGGGGCGTCAATAAAATGTTTTCGTCATCGTCATCGTTGAGGAAAACAACAGTGGACAGCAGCAAAACACAGCAGCACCTGGACACAAACTGATCACACGCTGCGGTCCCTTAAAGAGCCGACATCTCTGACCACAAGTGTGAGGGAACAGAGGGGAAAAGGACCGAATGAATAATTTTTATGTTGAACGAATATCTCTCTGCTCTGTCTCAAGGTCAGCTGGCTGCGTTCACCTTGTTCACATATTGAGAATAAATTCACTTCTGGCTTCACCTCTGCCTTTCAAACACGTTAAAATATTTTATCTAAATTGACTCTTTGGATTTGCAGGCACTAAAACTAAAAAAAACAGACAGTATTAGTGTGTGAACCCATTAGTCACCCGGCACTGTACAAATGCAATTAAGATAATTGTGACATAATGAATGTCCACTATCAATCCAGAACCCTGGCATTTATCATCGGCTGTAAAAAGGCTCGTATCTGCCCCTAAGATGCTTTTGCTGTGTCTCCTTAAAAAGAAAAGAGAATACAGACAATAATCACTCTTTTGCACTGAGCTCGTCAAGAATGAGGCTTTCTTATCTAAATGTCTACCTGTTCACAGAAGCCAGTTTCAAGCCCGTGACAGCAATGCAAAGGTTTTCTGTGGCATTGTCAGAATAAACCTCCATTATTTTCCCATTTATGTTTCACTTCTATTGCACGAGTGCCTTCCGAGCCAAAGCCACCGTCACAAGTATCTCAATTTCAATCGCTTGTCTCTTTATTGCAAAACCCTTCCACCATGACACACTGCCATTCTTCATGCAAATCTCAAATTGACTTCTGTAAAATGTGCTCCGCAATTATTGCGCGTCAAAAAAAGACTTCATTGAGTTGCTGAGACTAAATTAACGTCACGTGAAGAAAAATGGTCATCGTTTAAACAGAAATATAGCCCGGACCACCCCTCGTCGCTGTGATTGTGTTATAGCTCGCACTGTGACGGGATAAGATCTCGTGTGAGTGCCCTGACCCCGGATGATTGACACGAACGACCAATGAAAGCACATTGATGTGGCCAAATATTAAAATGAGTTTATCCAGCAATCATCGCCTTTGCAAACACAAACACGTTGGGTTAAACTCAGGTCATGGACTTCATAAAACACATTAAACCCTGTAATCTTAAGCAACAGTGATAGAGGAAATGTATCATGAAATACTGCAGTGAAAAGCTTATCGTCACCAGCCTGCGTAATATGATCCCAGCTTAGGAGTGATATTGAAAAACACATTTAAAAAGACCTCTAAATTGTCCTTTTGATATGACAGGAAGCAATAATAATGAACTTAAATGCCTCTGTGATGATATGCATTAAAATGATGCATACTGTGAAGGAATGCAGATTTAAACCTCATTAGATGAGACCACCTTAAAAGGTACTAAAAGGAACTAGGTTCTTGATCGTTTTGATTGATCTGCCACCAACTAAGTTTTATTGATGATGGATTGATAAATAAGGATTTTCAGTTTTATGATCACTGATGCTGCTCTTCCATGGCGTCCTCTTTAGAGAACATAGAGAACATACTATTTACTGTTTTTAAGGCTAATTAGACTCGTAAAGTTTATTTACATAAATAATGAATGCTTAAACATGTATATAATTACCCAAAACGATTACTATGACAAATGTCTATGGCCTTGAGATCATCCGTGTCCTTTTTAGCTGACGTTTGATGTTTTGCGTAACGTTTAATGCTCTGCATAAAACATCACTTTCTCTCTATATTTAGATGTGGAATAAATGTAATTCTGATTCAAGTTTCTCGTATCTAAAGCACCTAAATACTTTAACACTGACACTAACAGCCCTTGGCACTGTGCCTTGCACATCTGGGTACACTTTTCTATTAGCTGCCGCGTCTTTCTTGTCGTGTAAGTGGCCAAATGTGCACAATTTAACATACTGTTAGGATATTTCCAGTGCAGCACCAATGGGGCTTGATAACAGAAAATATCTTGAAGATCTGAAACGCCATGTCTCAGTGTCAGTCTCTCAGAATCAAAGAGCAAAGCTTTCTTTGTAGAGCCGCCATTTGCACTGATGCTCAATAATGATACGAGGAGAAATCCATCATGGAAGAGGCAGAGATAACAGTGTCTCCACCCACAGCAGCAGAAAATACACCAGCATCAAACGTAGAAACATCATGATAGGTTTTGGCGCATAAGAAATGTGACCCACAACTGGGCCAATTATGTGCTCGTTCAGCCACTCTGATTGTTAATGACGAGTTCATGGCCTTTCTCTGAGGGGTGTTGATGAGGAATGTAGGACATCATGAGCTGAAGTCGAGTTAGATGAGGCAACGTCTGACGCATCAAACATCACAAAATGATGATGTTTAACAATGTAAGAATATCTGTGGGAATTTTTTTCTCCCTTAAAATGCTCAGAAGCTACAGTCAGAATAAAAGACGCCACTGATTTGATTGGATGAATGTCATAAAGAGATGGCTTCTACCATTAAGGATATATCTATCTATATCTATATCTATATCTATATACATACATATATATGTGTATAAATACATATATATATATAAACCATACTTAAACCATCTTTAAATAAAATCTCCAATCTTGAATACAAAACATGTCCCTGTCTAAACAGGGACCTCCTGTCAGAATGCACAATTGATCAACAGCACAATAATATATTGCAAATTCATTGCATAAGAGCTCTTACTTCAGCAGCCTTCTTCTGCCTTGAGGCCTTAAAGGATATGTTTAAGTCTGTCTTTATACAATATCACATTTATACCATACTCACATACTCCTATCATACTTTATATTTTAGTGAGAGGCAGAGATGTTGATTTGTGCACTTTAAAATAAGTCATCAGTGTCCTTGGTGGGAGCCGGTGATAAGACTGCTCAGTGACTACCCACGCTTATGGATGCTTATCTTGTGGTCAATGGACTGCATTAGCATGAACACCAATACTGGTCAATCCTGTTCAACACTGGATTACCTCCAGCGCCATCATTTATTGAATTTTCACTTTCCACAAAGTATGTGTGCATGGGAATATAAAGTGGTTACAGTCATGGAAATATTGTGCTCATGGCAAATACTATAATATTATGGTAAAAGTATTGTGCAGATAGACTACTAGAGCTTGTGGTTACATTTGATAGAATTGTGAATGTTTAATGCAGGTTTAAAGGTCAGTGGACATAAAGTGTGAACCTCAAGAACTGCCCAACATGGACTTAATTTCTGCAATATCGGGAAGAAATTTTGGGAGGAAATATGTTATAGAAAAAAAATCTGATGTAATCCAACCAGCCCAAACGATACCAGAAACACTTAATCAAACTTTGAGCAACATGCCATGCAGAAATATGTGTCACAGGTAAGACAGAGCAGCAGTATTTACTCATCATGTCAGCTGTGAGAAATAATTTTAGGCTCAATGAAGAAAATAAAAAAAAAATCAAGAGCAATTTATGTAATGTGAGCAGCAGAGTTTGAAACTTCATCACTGTGAACTTGATTAAATACTTGCATAAGCATCATGGAAAGGAGCATACTGAAATTATACAGGCAATGAGTGCCAAGATGAAAAGTCTGCTGCAACAACAAACGCTGCTGGAAACAGTTCAGAAGAGTGAGAAACTTCCACCAGAGAACAACAAAGCAATGCCGATAATGGAGGAAGTCTTTGAATTCTTTGTGCTGGATGACCAGCCCCTTTGTGTTGTTTAAAGTGTGGATTTCCAACACTAAATCAAACATTTGGGAACATGTTCCCAAACTGCCGATTCAGATTCAGCTCAGTCGTGTGTCCAATGTCATTACTAAGTCCGGCAACACAGTGGAAAAATTCAAGCTTTACTTTTCACAAAAGTAGTGCTACACACTAAGCAGTTTTTGCAGGCCACACACACACACAAACACACACAGGAGAGTTATTCACTATAGCAACTAGACTGATGTCAAAATAATGGAAATTTGAGAAGAAGAAATAAATTTGATTTTAAGACAATGCCAGTAAAAGTAACTCAGGATAAGTCAGCTGTTTGTGATGCTTTGCACGCATCCGGTAACTTAGTGTGAATCAGGGAGTCCTGTCGCAGCACAGTGTAAGTGATGCACTGGCTACCAACAGAAAAAATCGTGGGTCACTTCAAGCTCTCGCCACTTATGTTCTCACACTTAAAGCACATTTAAGTGGAGCCGAAAATGCTGCCCAAGAGTCTGCGACGAGATGTACAAACGAGGTGGAACCGTACATATTACATGATCGAGAGCCTCGCTGCACAGAAACGAGGCCCTGAGTCCAAATGCGGCTCAGCACAGACCTGCCAGCCACGCCACTTCAAAGAGGAGGGGGAGGGGTAAAAGAAAAGACGCTGCAGCTTTTTGCCCCTTTTGAGGAGTCGATAGGGGACGTAAGCCCTTCATCTGCATCTGATGTTATCCCCGTTGTCAGCCCCCTTAAACGAGGCGGTGAACGGAGACGTGGAATCAGCACCGTGATACTTGGCTGAATGGTGCTGACCGATCAGAAACGCTGCAAAAAGTCTGTGAAAGGGCTTGAAGATAAAGAAGCAGCAGTGTTGCATAGTCAGTCGTGGGCCGCCGTCTTCCCTTAGGGGAGCGGAATATTTGTTTCACAGTTTTGAGCACGATGGTTTTTAGATGGCTAGGTTAAGCAAAGTCCATCCATACAAATGCATTATTAACGGCTTAGTTGTTTCAGAGCGGGCAAAAAAAATGGGATTGGTTTGGTTAAGATTTCGCCTGATACTCAAGGTTGTAGTGGCGGTATTGGCCATTAAAGAGTGGTATCAAGGCATCTTCAGAATATATGCTGATAATATTATAAAAGATGTGACATAGCACAAGCATGGATTTCTTCTTGGCTTCTTAGAACAAAACTCACAGTTCTCATTCTGTGCAAAAATGTGCTCTAACTTCTGTGTAGTGGAGTTGAAGAGGTCACCTCACAGCTGGGTAGACAAAAGCGTGTGTTAAAAAAAATAACAAAATAGTCCTCGCAATAGGCCGCTTCCTCTCCGTCTTAACACCCAGTACGCCGAAGAGAACCTTATAGTTTCTGCTCCTAAATCTGTGAGGATTTAGGTTAGCTACACTTGTTCTGCCACTGTTAGGCTGAACTTTGCTTACTTCCTCAAAATAACTGGGAAATCTCCCATGTAAAATCCTGTGAACTGTACAAAGTTGGATTTGATGTGCTCTTCCCTCCACCCAAAACACCAGTAGCTCTCTTTTTAAATTCATGCAACTCCTGCGATGCAGCCAAAGCACAGCACTCGCTCCTTTGTTCACTTAGTTTAATGCTGAATCATTCATCTTGCACAATACACGCCAACGGCCCCTTAGGCCAATGCAACAGAGGACTCAAAGTAAGGCGTCTAAAAATTGACAGTGTATTGATACCGAATGACACATGTTTATTATGATGGATCTGTTCGGTGTTTGGAGCCACCGAGAGCCGTTACTGGCACAAACAACTTCATCATATCCGATAATGAGTAATGAATGTTGCATGCATTCCTAATTAAACGTCTCCTCCAGTTGAGGGCCTCGGTGGCGGCATGCCCCCTTTTTTAAGAACAAAGTGGGGCCATAGTGGGTGTGAAGTCAGAGTACATAAAGCACAGTCGTGCACCCTGCAAAGTACTTCTTAATTACAATGTTCACTGACTCCCGCTTGTTTTGGGTCTAAGCTTAGTTGTTAACCCTAATTGCATCCCACAGCTGACAGGGGTCCCATTCACATGCAAACACTAATCCCCTTCACAGCCCATTGGTTTATGACAAGAGCTATGTTAATTACATGTAAAGCCTGCAATTGTGCGTGTAGAAAACATGAAAGTACTTGAATTGTGTACAATTACTCCATTACTTTATCCGGCGAAGGGGAAATGATTCTTTGACAAGCCAATGTTAAGGGAATTAAAGACCAAAGTAGCACTCGTATTGAACTGTGAGATGGTCTCAAAGCACGACTGAGAGGAGAGGTATAAGATGGTCCGACCGACTGACACGCACCAAATCACTATTATCACCTCGGCTCCGTCCGTGACACCCATACACACTTTGACAGCCACATTAGTGTTGGAATGAGGACACATCGGTCCCTGTGTGCAACGCCGAGGTCAGAAATCTGAGACTTGTCCTCTTTTCAGCTACTGTTCTTGCAAATAGCCATGTAGACATCCTCAGACACGCACTTGACGCTCTTTGTGTCTGAGGATCAGAGTCCCACACTGTTAGCTTCAGCGAATTACAATTAGTTGCCCGGGCCCAAGAGGCTGCTGGAGTGCTTTCAGCAGAATTGTTGTACTTATACAAATAATCATATATTGACATAATTCAATGATCATTAGTTTACAGGTTTTACAGTAGTGAAATTAGCAAAGCCTCAAACGCAGGACGTGTGCAGGATTTATTGACAATAACACATTATTATCAATGTTTCTTATGTATCTCTAATATATCAGCACGCGTGCTGTTGTCTTGTCTCAACAGCCTCAACCGTTTTGAGGTGAACATATAACTCTGTCTAGACAACACAACAATCCCGGTCGACAGGGAAAACATCTCCCACAATAAAAAGACGCCTTTTCGCCTGTTTGATTTCACAGGTTGTGGATTTCATTACATGTCCTCCATCCCTCTATCCCCCCCTACATGTCCTGTTCCTCTTCAGCGTCCCCATTCAAATAAAGGCACATAAATAAATCATTCAAAACTTCAGAATCCCCAAGAGAGAGACTCCGAGTCGAGAGCTCACGTTGGTGGCCAGTCTTCGGGTGTAATGAGAGGACTAGATGGGACCATTCCCAGCATGACACCACTTGTTAGTCCTTTTTTTAAAAAAACTCTTCACTCACATACTCCTTCTCTGGGCCCGGCTCGTCTGCTAACCCGAGTCCCAGAAGTCGCTGCAGATGACGCACTGGCCTGGCAGCCCGAATCCGGGTCATTCCAGAACACTCGATCGGTCTTCGCAAAATGTTTCCATCCAACGGAAACGTCATAGCTGCCTCACAGAAGCCGACAGACAGTGTGTGGTCACAGAGGAAGAGCACATATCCTGCCATGATCACAGTCTTAGTTCAGCGTTATTGGCCTATCATTAGATAAATAGACCTAAAAAAGTAAAGTAAGTAAAACCGATGCATAACTGTGGCATATTTTATGGAAATTCATTTAAGAGATGTCAAGACATTTCACTAAAAGCCCAAACTGTCAACCTGCTGGTGGAAGTACAGTGACAAGTCAAAAGACTTAATCACCAGGGAATCATTAATGTCTGTTCAAACTTTCATGTCAATTCATCCCGTGGTTGCCGAGATATTTTAGTCTGCTTCCAAGCGGCGGATTTTCTTTTACTATGAGCGCAAGTCCAATTTTGCTGCGTCTAATTTGAATAGGGTACTTTGGAGCTCTTTCCAAACCCTGCATTAAAATGAATGATCTCTTCATATTCGGCATCTGTCCTTTTAAATATCTACCTTTGTGGGCTGGCGCATCGCAAAAGTGCAACCCAATAACCCAAGGATGGAAACAGACAAGCGTAGAAAAGGGCATGATGAACAAGCATGGAAATTAATCTGCACCTTTGAGGAGCCCGAATTGATTTGGCAGTTTAATTTTTGTCCTGGCTGGCTTATCCATTTGCTGGGAGACAAAAAGGTGAAATGGCATGGCTGGAAATGAGGGGACACGGGCAAAGGCAGCCTCCGAAGAATACTGAATAAAATGAGAGACACTGAGTGAAATGTCAATTCAAGGCGACGGCTAGCGGAATGACAAAGTACTTACTACTCGCAACGGGAATGCCTAATGAGAGCCGAGAGGTGACATTTGAGGAGGGAGCGGAATTGTGACAGCGACGCTTTAGTCCAGTTTTTAAGGCTCAACTAGGCTATTTTGTGCATTGGCAGCTCTGACTGACAACTGAAATGCCCGGAAATCCTCAGAGGTGACATCAGCCGGCGGTTCTGTCCGGTCTTATCTGGGCTGTGCATTGCTGTAGGAGCAACCTGAAGTCCAGATATCCATCTTCCTGCCGACGGACTTTTCTTTTAGTGACACACGCAGAAAACCATCCATCTGGAGAAAAGGATGAAACGCACGGCGGCTTCATTAACGGGACGCCCCCTTTTCTTTTCCTGCCACGCCGTGATTGGAGCTGCTCACTTTTAAATGAATGTTTAGTCTGTCGCAGTTTTATGTCCAGATGAACTCTGCTCTCTCTCTCTCTCACTTTTGTTAGGCTGTAATGTGTTTGCAATCTCAGCTCAACAAAAAAAAAAAAAAGAATAATATCACATTATGCCGAAGTCCCACTTACTGATTCTCTTAACACAATATAATCCAAACACATTCAGGTGTACAGGATAGATTCCTAATGAGTTCACAAAAATGTAAAAAAAAAAAAAGAATTGAAACGTACCCTGCAAGAGTTTGGGAGTAGAGGAGCCTCCGTTCAAAGCGCTACAGATGGCCTTAAGTGTGCGTACAGTAATGGTGTGAGACTGCTGGGAAAGAGCCACAGGGGTGGAACAATAACGGGAGCTGCACATGAAAAAGGTCTTTGAAATAACTAGATCACAATTACAAATGCAGCCGCACAAGCACGTCGTATCAGGTTGAATGACAATTAGCAGCATATGTGTCAGCAGGGAAGCGTA